>JACXGJ010000826.1:0-13355 GCA_016801105.1 Esox niger | reverse complement strand
AACCTGAACCCTACATGCCCAAAATTCAGATAGCTTTGTTTGTTATACCTGGTTTTGCAAAACAGTTAATGTCTTTCTTGGTTCTAGATTTCTCGTTATGAAAGTTGTTGTTTTTTGAATAAAAATGAATATTCTTTCATTAAAAAAGAAAATGATATAGTAGTTATTACCAAATATATTAATAATGTTCTGTTCTTCAAACTTATTTTAGCTTGAAAATATTACGTCTAAAATGTTATGTGGTAATACAGAAGATATTATAAATTCCAAGTGCATGCTGTTTTCAGTTATCATGGCTAATATATAATAGGTGCCCTGTATTTTTAGTTTGAAAAGTAGTTCGAAGTTACTGTGCACTCACTAATGTTTGAAAATCATCCAATGTGTGCAAATCTAATAAACAGAACCTATAGGTTAATTAAACAAAAACAAATGAGCTTACTTGTTATTTGACATCTGTCATGTCAGTAACAAAAGTAATTCACAAAAGATAGGAAAATATTTTTAATGTTAAAAGTATGTTCGCATTTTAGTCAGAAAAGAATATACACATCTTTACAGATTAACTGTACTGTTTTCTACTTTGTTGTAGTATTTTGTGTTTTCTATTGTTATTTCGTTTATTTTCTGTACAGCTTTCAGTGACTTAGGGATGACTAAACCTGTTAATGTTTCATGGTCAGCATTTGAGAACAGCTAGCAACTAGACATTTAACACTACAGGTATAAACCTTAAGACTAAGAAATTGTTTGAAAGTGGAACTCCAACACATTATATGATGTGTGTGCATGTCAGGAAGGTGTTAACTGGCTGTGAGATGCTCATGTGATGGATCATTATGCCGGTGTGAGTGTTTAGCAAAAGCTTCTATAAATATTTATCTTCCGCTTGGTATGGCCAATTCTTTGGAGTTTGGATTTTGGACCTGGCACACCTCTGTCTTGTGCCCAAAAAAGGCCAGCTGGTCTCTTGTGGGGGGTAGAGGGTGGAGACAGGGGAGGTATCTATGTAATTTTGTATGTCCATATTGGTCATTCTTTGTGTTTGTACCACCATGGTTGAGTGCTGAAGAGAAGTATCCGTGCGAGGCTGCAAAGACTGAGTGGTTATTATTTCACCTAATGAGCGCATACTTCTCTCTGCGGATGAAATTTCACTTGTAATAAAATGTTTGATGCTAAATCATAACCATGATGTCAGAAAGATGAAAAGTCCCCAAGGTAATACCCCAAAAAAACGTTCCCTTAACGTCACTTCTCATTATGCTACACGATGTGATGGTGAGGTGACGGACAGCTCTGTCATCTCCCGCAATTCGTTGTTTTACCAATGTTCTTGAACTCATCCCGGTCTCCTTCATTTGTCTTGTCTCCAATTGTCAGTCACACCAGGTCCCAGTTAAGTCATCAGTATGTGTTTAAATGTTTCTCCTCTGCTCCCCTCATTTGTTGGTCATTGTTCCATGTTGCAGTGTGTCTTGATGTTAGTGGTTCGTTTTGTTTGTTTGTTTGTTTGTTTGTTTGTTTGTTTGCTTGCTTTATCTCAGATATTATCAAGTGCTCGGTGTTTCTTTTCAAATAAAGACTTGCATGGACTGCCACCCTTTGCCTGTTCCTAGTTCGTACTCTCCTCCTCTACACTCGACTGTGACACATGAGCTAATTTGCATTTCCCAAACTGTGTCCATGGGGTAAACATTAAGTTTGTTGCTTTGGCACTGCACTGCTGATTGAAGCAAACACTGATTTTGAGTAGGTTTTTGAATCACTACAATAAAAACCCAGAAATTCCCTAGCACTGACAGAGAAACACTGATGTCGATCTGTGACTCCGGTAATATATTGAAGCATTGGATTTTTATGTAGGATTTTTGTCTTAAAGCTGCACTAGGTAGGCTTTTTACTGTAAAAAACTATGTTTTGTCTCCTATAACACCTTGTGTAAGCTAATGAGGCCCTCTAAGAGTTATTCAGCAACACAGACAGTTGTGCCATTGGAATGTCAATTTATCATTTTTGGAGCATGCTGCTACATTCCAGCCAATTCTGTTCCAGCATCTTCCGTGTGGCGGGCTTTCCAGCCAACCGCCTTTGGTGAGGCAGGCCTCCCGCCTTGGCTTGTTTTGTGAATGCACATTTTAACTGTGCCTATATTTTTTAAACATATAAAAAACCTAAACTAAAAACTAAACTAGTAATACATATGATATAAACAAATATATGTATTATATGTATGGCCACATATTTCATACAAATATTTATATTTTAGATTTTGTCCGTTTTCAAATGTTTTTATGCCTTCAATACATGTTTACATATATGACAAAATTATAGTCGGTGATATGCATTTACCATCTAACTGATATATTTCCATATTTGTACGGTTTCCTGTCATGTGTTTATTATGTTACCCAGTTGTTTCTTTGAAGTACATTTACAGAGAGAAATGGCATTTATGACAGTGTTAAAATGTATGCCTCTTGTTTTCATAATGAGTCTTTTTTTATGTACTTGGAGTACAAATTGGTTCATTAAAGTGAAACAGAAAAATGTGCTATACGTTGCTTCACAGTGACTAAAGTCAAAACGTTGGTGTATTTACTAAACATTCAGCATTATATTGTGACACAATGGCAGTTGTATGATACTGTGAATAAATGTCCTTATTAAATAAAGATGACTGACAGTTGTTTCTTTACATGCATTTACAAAAAATGCAAATGTATGTATTTTCATTAACTTTTTAAGAAAACATCTCGTTTTCAACCAACCAAATGACTCATTGGACAGCACTTAACCTTGCAGAAGGACAATGACGCCAAACATAATGCTAGAGCAACCATGGACTTTTCAGGGCCAAAAAGTGTATGTTTCTGACCTGACTTGAATTCAATTGAACATGTGTTTCATTTACAGAACACTTATGAAAACTGCCCTGAAAAACAAACAGGTAAGTGGAGATGGCTGCGGCACAGGGCTAGGATTGCATCCCCAGAGAAAGAACCCAGTATCTGGTGATTTTGAGGGGTTGCAGACATCAGACAGTTATTGAATGCAAGTTATTTCAACCAAGTATTAAATATGATTACTTCATTTATAAGTGCCATGTCAGTTTTCTACTGAATTATGAGCATATATATAGAAGACATCTGCTGTAAATGTTAAATACATGTTTCAAATGTGTTTTTCTACAAAGTTGTTCCAAGTTCTTGACTTATTCCCCATTTAAGCTTTCTCAGCATTCTGTTTGCATTGAATTGTAGTGTCCTCCTATTCACATTTGACACACACAGTATTATCCCCTCACCCTAAACCACCTTGGACAAGCTAATTCTATTTTGGTCTCGCTCCGTAAGGGAAACATAGGGAAAGACAAGTAATGTCTTTATTTTAAATTCAGTCTTGATTCAACAGAGTGCACCTTTAAGATTATGTTAATTTATCCAATTACTTTGGTCCCCTAAAATAGAGGGGAATGTGTATAAAAAAGGCGGTAATTCATACACGGTTGATGATAAATGGATGTAAACACCCTCAAATTAAATGAACGTGTTACAACAATGTTACTGGAGGAAAAAGAATTGTCAGAAGAGAAAAAAGTAAAAGGAAGAATGTGAATGATATATAAACTGTGCTCAAATAGGGCACAGAACCCTGAACGAGCGTTAGTGTTCCCTGATGGTGTTTCATTGAGGCTATAGAGCATTGAGCACATGTGGCCACTGTATGCTAGACCATTAAGAAATGCAAATGATTTAATTGTCTAAATATTGATTGATGAAGAATATATTTTGGAGGAGTGGAAAACAGGAGAGGAATGAGAAGAAAAAAATTGTTATGGAGACCTGATCTCATTTATCATGTTCTATCACCAATATCTACAGCTGGTAAAAACATTACCTACTAAATGGACATTTTAATGAAATGAAAACAATACCAGATAACTGTTTTTTTTTTAAAGAAGTTATATTGAAGAACTGAATTGTGTAAACATGCTTATTAATGTGTGTGTATTTATTCACTTTTATGTTTGAAGAATATATAAATAAATTACATGATCACCAAAAATGTATTGTTGTTGGATTAAGTGCTCATTATGAAAAACTATTTTAATTGTTGAAACCAAAAAAGTTCAGTAGTCCTTTTTACAGTTAAATTATATTTAAATGTAAAAATATACTGTAATGTTTATTGTAGTTCATCAGTCATCCTAGACTATAGTAAGAATTGCATATAATTAATGTGAATCATTGAAGTCAGTAGATTAACCCTCTTGCACACTACAGATTATGCATGTTTTTCTGCATAATACAATGCAATTGTATTCCACAGGGTTTAGCCAGTTAAAATGTAAACAACATTAATGTGTTCTTATATAGAACGGTACACATCCTGACAACCTTGCTCTCAATTTAATTCATCTAGAAAGACTATACAAATCTGAGGAAAAGCACAGAGGGAGCATTCCTCCCATGCTTCCTCTGCCCTCATGTCTCCTGTTGAATCTTAGGAGACCATAGGTCAACCTGGCCTTGTGGATTCTGGCTGTTTCTGTCCAAAGCCAATCTGGATGTATTGCGATCCCCTGCCAACAGCCCATCTGCCTGTCTTTATCCTTGTCCACCTGGTTTTGGAGCTGATCTGGATGCTGTCTAAAGACTCCTGACACAGCCAACTAAAATGTATTGATCCGCTGTTCATCTGAAATTGAAGAAATATGAATCTGGTCTGAAAAAGTAGTGTAGGTTCTTCTGCCTACATGGCTGGAAGAGGACTGGCCATCCTTAAGAGTCTGGCTCCTCTAGTTTCTGACCCCACTAGGGTGTTTTTTTTAAATTGTGCATCAATTTCTGGTTGTGACTGTAGGTGGCAACCAAGTGAGAATATAAACTAGTATACCTCACAACTACTTATTTTATTTTTAACTTTTTCAATACTTATACTTTTACTGTATTTACAGGGTATTGCACAGGATTCAGCTAGACTAAATTAAAACTAAATTATCGTCAACGATACTTGTAATGAGTGTGCACTTACATAGTAGATTATACTTATGTACCTACATAAAGTCTATATCCCCATGAACTTTTCACATTTTGCACTCTACATTCTATGAAGCCTCCCTCACTCAAAATCAAGCATTGCTTGGACACACAAAGTCTGCTTCAACACCATGTAAAACCTCCCTTTTCGGATACATTTTGAAATTACTGGTACTTTTTCTTTAATATCACCTCTCCTGCTTCCTTTAATTTCTTCTTGAAAAATAACAGTGGCCTACCATTATCTTCCAGCATAGTTCTGTCACAATGTTCCTGGTATTAGGAAATGTATAAATGTACACATTTTATTTAATCTGAAGATTTGAAATAGCCTACACTGTATGTTTAGAAAATTTATGTTTAGAAAAAAGTTATTAACAACTAAAATATAAAAAATTACATTTACATTAAGTCAGTTCGCAAATGGTTTGTTTTATCCAAAGCAACATACAGCCGATTTGATATGAATGTTACAGTGGGGAGAACAAGTATTTGATACACTGCTGATTTAGTAGTTTTCCTACTTACAAAGCATGTAGAGATCACATTGTATGGGATTTCAGCCCACTCCTTCATACAGACGATCTCCAGATCCTTCAGGTTTCGGGGCTGTCGCTGGGCAATACCGACTTTCAGCTCCCTCCAAAGATTTTCTATTGGGTTCAGGTCTGGAGACTGCCTTAGTTGCCCTGGCTGTGTGTTTCGGGTCGTTGTCGTGCTGGAAGACCGAGCCATGACCCATCTTCAATGCTCTTACTGAGAGGAGGTTATTGGCCAAGATCTCGCGATACATGGCCCGATCCATCCTTCCCTCAGTAAGGTGCAGTCGTCCTGTCCCCTTTGCAGAAAAGTATCTGAAGTAATGATGTTTCCACCTCCATGTTTCACGGTTGGGATGGTGTTCTGGGGTTGTACTCACCCTTCTTCCTCCAAACACGGCGAGTGGAGTTTAGACCAAAAAGCTCAATTTTTGTCTCATCAGACCACATGACCTTCTCCCATTCCTCCTCTGGATCATCCAGATGGTTATTGGCAAACTTCAGACGGGCCTGGACATGCACTGGCTTGAGCAGGGGGACCTTGCGTGCGCTGCAGGATTTTAATCCATGACGGCGTAGTGTGTTACTAATGGTTTTCGATGAGACTGTGGTCCCAGCTCTCTTCAGGTCATTGACTAAGTCCTGCCGTGTAGTTTTGGGCTGATCCCTCACCTTCCTCATGATCATTGATGCCCCACAATGTGAGCTCTTGCACGGAGCCCCAGACTGTGTGAGATTGACCATCATCTTGAACAGTTGTTGCCTTCAAACCAAGCTTCTTGCCTATTGTCCTGTAGCCCAGCATTATGCAGGTCTACAATTTTATCTCTGAAATCCTTACACAGCTCTCTGGTCTTGGCCATTGTGGAGAGGGTGGAGTCTGTTTGATTGAGTGTGTGGACAGGTGTCTTTAATACAGGTAACGAGTTCAAACAGTTGCAGTTAATACAGGTAATGAGTGGAGAACAGAAGGGTTTCTTAAAGAAAAACTAACAGGTCTGTGAAAGCCGGAATTCTTACTGGTTGGTAGGTGATCAAATACTTATGTCATGCAATAAAATGCAAATTAATTATAAAAAAATCATACAATGTGATTTTCTGGATTTTTGTTTTAGATTCCGTCTCTCACAGTTGAAGTGTACCTATGGAAAAAAATACAGACCTCTGCATGCTTTGTAAGTAGGAAAACCTGCAAAATCAGCAGTGTATCAAATACTTGTTCTCCCCACTGTATATGTAAGATTCCAGGCAAGATTAAATTAAAACAAAACTGGGCCTGAGAATCAGGTGCCACAGTTTAGAGTCCTATAAAGCTGAGTTTTGGTGGTTTTCTAATTTACTTGTTCACCTATAAACACAGCTTTTGCAATCCAAAATGTTGCGTTTGTTTACCATCTGAATTGTGACAACTTGCAAAAATCATGTTACTAATCATCTTGACACCTCAATACAAACAGTGCGTATTTGTTGTTTTGTAACCAGGATACACCTTTGAAAATGCCGCTGACTGGTGAAAAAAACTACATTTCATGATGTCTGTTGTCGTGCTCTAGCATCTGCTTACGGTAGTTCAGGCACCTGCGAGCTGAATTGTGGTTTTGGGCTTTTTAATCAGTCCAAATTACACTATTTTTTTACCTTGCTAGAAAAATGCATATGTACCAGATTGCTGCTTTCTTGTAAGAATGTATTGTTTCTGCAGTGCAGATAAAACATTTGGTAAATAAGTATGGTGTAATATTTGCCAGTTACAACTAAATATGGAATGTCCATTCCTCAACAACCCTGTAGATGAAGGTGCTCCAATTCCACACAGAGCCGTTACACCACCAGCCCCAAAAGGTCATCAGAGACAGAGGTTCTCCACTAGGCTTCCCTGATGAGTCTGTGGAAGAGGTTCAGGTTCAGTAGGCCCAGCATAGTTTACCTGTACAGTCTGCTGGAACCACACGAGGACACTCAATGCAGCCAAGCCTGCACCACTGTTCAGTCTGTCTGCACTGCTCTGCATTTCAATGCATGTGGGACATTCTTGTACAGTGCTGGTGATGCAGAAGGTCTTGCCAAGGCAACTGCATGTCAGGAAATAAGGGTACGCCTTGCTCTCAAGCAGATATGTGAGAGTTAAAATAAATATCAAGTAGACTACAGGTTGCCAAGCCACTGTATTAACATAATCCTCTTTTTCAGGCTTCCCCAATATTATAGGTGCCAGTCCCAATCTGAATCTGTTGAGGCAGACTATGTCAATCGGAAATCTTTCCATAGCCTAAACATACATGTCTGTATTGGGGGCATCTGTCCACACAGTCAGGCAGAATACTAATAATTGGATTTGGATGAAATGTGCAAATCTGTGAAAAACAATCAAATGCGTTTTAAATCCCGTTACCCTGTCAGTTGTTCACAGAAATGTTCATTTCAATGTCTGCTGCACACAAAATAGTAAATGTACAGAGATGCTTTCACTTTAAAGATCAATCATAAAACATCTGGCAATTCCTTTCCTAACCAAGTATGTCATAGCACGAACATGTAGCTGCAGAAGGCCTATGCAAAACCAGATTAGAAACCTCAAAGTTCTAAATATTATTCTGGAATGTGAGCAACGTTGAGATGATTCGGAACTGGAATTTACATTTTGAAAGACACCACTGCAACAACCTTTAGTCATGCTGAGCAATTTAAAATCAAAGCTGTTTCCACACTTTTTTGGATATTGTGTTGGCCTCTGTTGATATGTAACACCCGAGAATTAATAAAGGCCATGGGTCACTAGGTCAGAAAGTCTTCAAGCCTCACCAAATTAGGCTAATTAACAAAAAATGCATTTTAGTTATATTAGTTCACAAGTTTGCCTACAACAACATTTTGATTGATCAAAAATGTGGTATTATTTAGCCTTATGATAATATAGCCATTCTTATTTATCAACTGTTCTAAACGTTCATTTAATAAAAAATAAAAAGTAGGCTAGTATAACTTGTGCATTTAACCTGTCACCAATTTTTTGCCAAGCTATCTCCCTCGCCTGGATAACAGTGGCTGCATTGCCCTTTCTGTGATGAATCCTTTAAATTCTTCATAAAATTCCTCCCCAAAGGTTCTGGTACTATGGAAAAGTCCTACCTCCCAAACAGGGACTGTTTCGGGGGTAAAATTTAGTTCCTGGTTCTAGTGGTACAGTTCCTGGGTACAGTTCCTACGGTGGATACGCAGCTTTAGATAGACTGGAAACCCAAGATGGGCTACGATGACATGTTCTAGCCTGGTTTAAATGTTATTTATCTGAACGATAATCAGTTCATATGTGTGAATGGCATATCCTTTGATAAATCAAAAGTATGTTTTGGGCCAGTTATTGTTCTCACTATAGTATGTGCTACCTCTGGGTGATGTCATCTGGAATTGTACATTTTCACTGTTATGCTGATGACACACAGTTATATATTTAGATGAAACATGGAGATGCTACAAAATTAGCTACTTTGGAAGCATGCGTTTCAGATATTAGAAAGAGGATGACAGAGAACTTTTTACTTTTACACTCAAGAAAAAGAGAAATGCTTGTTGAGGACCCACGAAACAAAGAGTTTTGTTGGTAGCTCTCACTGAGAACCATGACGGCAGTATGATCGTATCCCAAAAAACGATGAAACCTTGGCCGTACCCTCAAGCCTGACCTCTTCCTTTGATTAACATAAAATATATCTCAGGAGTCTTTGAAACATTGCCAACATTTGAATATTTTTATCAAAAACTGAAGCAGAAAAGCTAATCCAGGCATTTCAATTAAATGTATATTCTTTATACATCAGCAGTTGTCACAAAGTGCATTCACAAAAACACCCGGCCTTAAACCCCAGGGAGCAAACAACAGTAGTGTGGAGCATCAGTGGCTGGGAAAAACTCACTAAGAAGGCTGACATTTAAGACGAAACCTAGAGAGGAACTAGGCTCAGAGGGGTGACCGGTCCACTTCTGGCTGTGCCGGGTGAACATATTAAGAGTCCAAATTTTAATAGTTAATCGATGCATGTGGGCTAAGCCCAGAGTCAATTTAAACCTAGTCCAGATCGGAGGCATGACCAGATGGAATATGACAGGGACAGACCGGGGGAGGAGTGGTCAGCAGAGTGGTAGCTGAAATTGTCAAGTATCGTCTTGATCTGCAACACAACCTAGAGGACTTTGGACAGGGACCGCAATGTGTCAAGCCTAGTACTCCGCAGGGCCTGGAAATTTGGGAAGCCCCAGACAGGGCCAAACAGGCGGGAAATTAATCCACCCACATTACCAAGCATCAACCAAAGGGACACCCACCAACCGCAATAATTCTGAATATGTTACATCTAGATTAGATTACTGCGAAGTAATTTTTCCCGGTTATCCTGATAAATCAAAAAGTAAACTTCCATTAGTGCTGAACACCGCTGCTAGAATCCTAACTAGAACAAAATAATCTGAACACACTACTCCACTAATGGTTTCTTAACACTAGCTGCCTTTTAGAGCTGGTTTTAAAACTTTATTGTTAGCTTATAAAGCATTACATGGACTTTCTCCTACTTACCTTGCTGAAATGATCCAACTGTACATACCTACATGTAACCTTAGATTGCAAGATGAAGGCCTTCTAATTGTACCTAGAATTCCTAAACAAACAGCTGAAGTCAGGGCTTTTGATCATGGAGTTCCACTACATTGGAATGATCTGCCAATTAAGGTTGGAAATATAAACTTTCAAGTATCTACTAAAGACTCATCTCTTCAGCATGGTCTATGATTAAGTGCAGTTTGGCCAAGGGGTGTGAAGGTGACCGGAAAAACGTTATACTATCCACCCTGGCTGTCTTGGTAGGTGGGCTCCCATCGCTACTGGGATGCCCTCCCTCCAATGCCATTTGGGGGCGGAGTCACTAAGGTGTTGTCTCCCCGTTGTGCCCATTGTGCAACTTGGGTTGACCTCTGCTGGCAATACTTAGCCCTCATTTCAGAGTGGTTGCAGTTGGTTTCAGAGTGATCCCCGGATAGGGCCACAGAGTCATTGGACAACCTGTCTCAGCCCCAAAGTTTTACGCTGCTATATTATTGTGCTGTGGGTGTAGGATCAGTTCTCCTCCACCCAGTTCTCCTTCTCCGCCTACATTTAATTAAATGTATTCTTGACCTACAATTAATAATTAAAACTTTTACTCTTAATATTTTTCCAGCACAGCCAGAAGAGGACTGGTCACCCCACTGAGACTGGTTCCTCCCTAGATTTCTTCCTAAATAACTGCCTTCTTCGGGAATTTTTCCCTAACCACTGAAAATCAACATTGTTGTTGTTGTTTGCTCCTTGGGGTTTTAGGCTGTGTGTTTTGTAACAGCTAATATAAATAGGGCTTTATAAATACATTTGATTGATGAATTGACTGCTCTTTCAGATGTCTTTTGTTGTTTGCAATATTTTTCCATCAACGTGTGGTTGCAAACACTGTGTTCACCAGATGAAACATTCAATTCGGTCTTACTGTTATGAAAATGTAAACTTCTGTATTAGCAGCATCCATGTATTAACTGCTGTTGAAAATGTTTTTAAAATCTGTGTATAAGTCACGGTTTATAAACAAGAAATTACGGTACCCATTAGCTATTTGGTCCTGATAAATCTGTCCAAATGCTATTAGTAATTTCATTCTTTAATAAATATTTAGATGTGTTTCACCAGGATATCATCACTTGTTCAAACCCGTTGGTCAATATGGCCATGAGATATCATTCCCAAAATGTATCTTTCATAATGACAAGTTATTTTGTTGTGTAATGCAAACTGAGTTAGCTAGCTAGTTAGCTAGTGTTACCCAGTCATTCTACTGAGATGAGGTTTAGAAAATCAGTGGAGGGCAGGGGGAGGGCTTTGCAAAAGCAGGAAATACTGACTACAAAGTATTTCAGACACAGGAAAAATGTGACATTCCACCAGGGTTAGGTGATCATTTAAAACTGAAGTGTCAAAATGTATTGTATTAACACATTGCTATTCTATTAATCTGGATTGTGGATGAATTGCTACCATATCAGATGGTCCAAGGACGCATCTGAAAAACCCCTGTATACGGTGTACGGCTGCTAAGGGGAAAAGCGGTCGGCTTGTGCACAGGTGGGAAAAATGTCCAGCGCACTAAAAGTTATGCGTTTGACATATTAAAAAATTAACTGCTCTAATTTTATGGATAAAGGAGCGAGAAATACTAGTGAGACACTTTTACAAAAAAAATGAAGAATTTCAGAATGTAAAAATACGTGTTAGATCAAACAAATGCAAATCTGCTGAAAGAAAAACATGTGAGTGAACGTTGGTGCACTTGGATGCTATTGGGTGGTAATAAAAAAATTATTAAGAAAAGAATATAAAGAACACATGCCATATTATTTTCATTTGTTTATTAGGCCCTACAAATGAACATGAATTGCCTAAGTGACAAATATGTTATTGAAAAAGCTAAGTATCCATTTCTCCCAATGAATGGGCTAAGTGGAAGGCGTGTTTTTGCAGGTATCTCCCAGGGGTTCTAGTGGGGCTATCAAGTTGATTTCAATGCCGATGCCATCTAGTTTTGCTTCTGACCTGGATAAATTTTTATAGACTAGGGACACAGCCCACATGCATCGATTCATTATTACAACTTGTGCTCTTATTACATTCACCCAGCACAGCCAGAAGAAGACTGGTTTCCCCACTGAGCCTGGTTCTTCTCTAGGTTTCTTCCTAAATGTCAGCCCCACTTAGTTTTTTTTTCCCTAGCCACTGTGCTTCAACACTGTTGTTGCTTGCTCCTTCAGGCTGGGTGTTTTGTAAAAGCACTTTGTGACAACTTGTGGTGTAAAAAGTGCTTCATAAATACATGTGACTGAAAACCAAACATTTTCACATTATTCACAAGGTATACTAAACTGTCAGTTGGATGATTCTGCTGTCAGTAAAGCTAAGTGTGTGAGTGTTTATTGAGTCTGTTTCTACAATTGCATTTTCTTTCTCCCAATATAAGTTAGTTCGCTTGCTAACGTTACTCAGTCATTCTACTGAGGTTTAGAACATTTGTTGAGGCAAGGGGGAGGGTTGTGCAAAGCCGGACTATTTGCCCCCTTCGGATTTCCTTTTTCACATATTTTGTCAAACTTAATGGTGTCTGTTAGTCTTATTACATTTTGTATGAATAGGAGAACCTAAGTAAACACACAAATCAGTGTTGAAATTTTACTGTTGAAAGGAAAACAGTTTCCATAACATCAAAATGGTTCAATGTGCAGAAGTCCCCCTGAAATGAATAACAACTTGAGCCACATTTATCAGCAATTATTGCAACCAGATTCTTGTTATAATCAGATATCAGTCATCACCTCATTGTAGAGGACTCTTGGCCCACTTTACTTTGTAGAATTGCTGTAATTCAAAAAATAGGATGGTTATCGTTTAAGGTCTGAACTGCTCGTTTTTGGTCCTGCCACAGCATCCCGATGGGGTTCAAGAGAAAGCCACTCCGAAATCTTAATTTTGGTACTTTTCTGGTAGAGAGAAGAGTTCATGGTTTCTTCCAGGCCCCAAAACAAATTTTCCCAGTCTCTTTCTTGTTGTCGATTCATTAAAGGTGACCTTAGGTGAGGTAAGAGAAGTCTGCTGTTCATAATATAATGCCATACTTTTTTTGGTAGGTATTTTGGGAGGCAGTCCACTCCTTGGAAGATTCAACACTGTTCCCAATTGTCTCCATTTGGACGTAAAGGCTCT
>JACXGJ010000825.1:0-104095 GCA_016801105.1 Esox niger | reverse complement strand
GCACGTCCACTACATGTAGCGGGTATGGTTGTAAGAAGGGAGTGGGCACGTCCACTACATGTAGCGGGTATGGTTGTAAGAGGGGAATGGGCACGTCCACTACACATAGCGGGTATGGTTGTATGAGGGGAAAGGGCACGTCCACTACACATAGCGGGTATGGTTGTAAGAGGGGAATGGGCACGTCCACTACACATAGCGGGTATGGTTGTAAGAAGGGAATGGGCACGTCCCCTACACATAGCGGGTATGGTTGTAAGAGGGGAATGGGCACGTCCCCTACACATAGCGGGTATGGTTGTAAGAAGCGAATGGGCACGTCCACTACACATGCTACCACTCAAATCACCACAATGGCCCCACACTAGAGATAGATGATGGTAGCAGTAAGATGAGCTAGGATCCACCATTACTGTGCCAGGCATTTGACAATGTAGATCCCTGAACCACTAGACTGAATGCTATATGAAGCATGTGTGTTACTAGACTGAATGGTGTGTAATTTGCGTAGTTAAACGAGCCTTGCCCCAGGGCAGAGGCACTCCACACAAGCAAAAATGCTTGAAACAAGAGGGGAGGTCCAACCAAACTTCCCCCAGATGCTCTGCCGCTACAGCAGAGCAGAGCTGGTGGTTGGCTGCCGGACTCACTCCTGATAGAATGCATTGGGAGCCAGCCATTGGATTGGAATCAGGAACTGAGAAATCAGCAAGATGTCATAATCTGAATGGAAAGAGCCAGCACAAGAGACTAATGGAGAGCTTGGCCAAACCTCAAACTACCATTTTGAGGTGATAAGCTGATGCAGCCAACAACTGAGCTGACAGAGGAGCTCATTCTTGACTTCAAAGGTTTGAACACATTGAACACAACCAACCTATCAAGAGTGGCCCAGCGCAGCTCTCAACAGGATTCACCAAGGTCGACAGACAAAGTCGACAGACAAGGTCGGAAACAGCACACGCCGAGCCACTGTACACCATGCACCATTTGAGCAAGGCAGAAGCTTCATGCGCGAGAACAAGAATAGGAAAAAGCAGAGAATGGACGCCATTGTCGACCATTACTGCTTCTATACTACTAAATATCGGGGAAGCCAACATGTTTATTAGAACCAGGACTGCTAAACCCAATCCTGTGGTAACAAAACAAAATCACCGGAAGGGAATGTAACCCAAAATGGACAGTTAAATTGCCAGTTCTAGTGGAGAGTGGACGTGTGACAAAAAGCTTTTTTTGTACTGTGACATTTTTTGCAACAAAGAAGGCTTGAGTTATGCTGAACACTGACAAAGCGTGTGAATAGCAGAACATAGAACTGAGCCGATGCCATTTGTTTTAGATTAGATTATAATCAACTTTGTCATTGTGCAAGTACAGTACAATGAAACGCAGTTAGCATTTTTTGTCTAGTTTTGCATTTGTTCTGTAGCCTGGGTGGTAGGGGTCCCAGCTAGTTTTACACCTGCTTAGTCTTATCAGACTGAATGTATTTGTGATCCGCTAATACAGATATCGGTATGTGTAAGTCCCTTTGTGTGGTGGAGAAGTGACTAAAGAGGAACGGTCACATATTGTATCCAGTGTATAATCCCTGGTATGGCATGATGCAGCTACTGTGATGAGAGGGCCTCAGATAGCTGTGCTACTGTTGTGTCAGGTAGGGATACTCTTTGGCTATTGTGCACAGCTTTCCAATCATCTGGCAAAAAAATACATCCATCTCATACGTTAGTTTTATAATGCTGCTGTTTATTACTGAGATGCAAGCCTATACTCAACAGAAATATAAATGCAACATACAAGAATTTCAAAGATTCATGTAAGTAAATTAACCTATGGGTATACCTTAGGCCAGGCATGGGCAACTGGCTGCCCCCAACCCCTCATTTTGCAGCTCCCAGATACATTTTGAAAACAGTTAAAGGATATATACACACAAAAATAATTGTTGAAACTTTTTTTATACATGACATTAAATTTGTTTTGTAACCAAAATCTATGCTGGAAACAAAACATGAAATAAAGCTGAAATAACTATTTGCATGTTTTTATATATAAAAGTAATTTCAGGGTCTATGAAAGTGTAGCTGATTGTGTGGTGATGTTTGAGCCATGAAACAATACATGATACCTATTACAGAACTCTCTGGACAAGCTAAAATATCAAAGTAGTGAAAACAGCCAAAAACATATAGTATTCAAAGGGTTCACGCATTTAATTGCACAGCAGCGAACATGCTGAATCCCGGGATAGATGACCAGAGTGGGAAAATGGCACGTTCATTTTTTTTTCATTGCCCAGATATACATGAACAAGCATCAGACCTAGTTTACTTTTAATGTATTTGTTAGTAAGTTAATCTGTTACCCCATGATGACTACAGCCCCCTGATGTTATTCCAAATTGATCTGTGGCCCCCTAATTATTAGTACATACATTCTGTGGCACCAATCACCATCCAGGTTTCCCAAGCCTGCTTTAGGCCTAGTCCACATGTACACAGGTATTTTTTTATTTTGTTTTTTTTCTCCTTTCTTTAATATATCCAGTCCATACAAGCACGGTTTAAAAATCTCTGTCCACATGCAAACGCAAAAACACGCTGTTAACCACTGTCAAGCATGCGAAACCAACAGGAAGCGATATAAACCTTAAAGCCGTGTTGACCAATCAGAAGCCTGAAAAAAAGGTTGGCTAGCAACTGTGGCGCGTGTTGGATGAAGCAGTGACATCCGTAGGGCATTCTGATGCCTCTGGTCCTCAATATAGTGGGAGAGTCACTGTACATTTTTGTATACATGTAAAAGGTCCCATTAGCAAGCTTAAAACCAGTGCTATTTTGTCTTTGTCCACCATTGCCTAAATTTGCCTCATGTAAACAAGGGAGATAACGGCATACACTCTGATGTTACAAGCTGAAACCTTTTCAGCGTCTATAGGTAAACACGGAAAACGGAAAAGTGTTTCTTGATATCGTCACCCAGGAAGGAGTTTTGCTTGTGGACAAAAGGCCAATATGCCCAGAAAAAGCTGTTTTAAAAAATACCGGTGTACGTGTCGACTATGCCTAAGTTAGGCCCTAAACTGTAGATAACACCTGACAAGAAATACAAACATGCATCTCTCAGTGGGTGGCATGTCTGGTGAGTATTCCAGCCATGGAAGAACTGAGACCTTTTCAGCTTCTAGGAATCGTGTACAGATCCTCGCAACATGGGACTGTCCATTAAACCTGAAGTGAAGAACCCAGGTGCCAAGATCCTGGGTTGGTTTAGTCACACCTGGTCTGTGGTTGTGAGGCTGGTTGGACATAATGCCAAAGTCTCTAGAATGATGTTGGAAGTGGCTTTTGGTAGAGAAATTAACATTCTGGCAAAAGCTCTGATTGACATTTCTGCAGTCAGCATGCAATTACATGCTCCCTCAAAACGTGGGACATCTGTGGCATTGTTTATTGTGACAAAACTGGACATTTTAGAGTGGCCATTTATGTTCTCCAGCAAGCTGCACCAGCGTAATGATCATGCTATTTAATCAGCTTCTTGATTTGCCACACCTGTAAACTGGTTTGATTTCTTGGCAAAGGAAAAATACTAACAGGGACGTAAACACATTTAAGAGATTTTTGTTTGTATGGAGCCTTTCTGGCATGTTTTATTTCAGTGAAACAAACATGAGACCAACACTTATATGTTGCATAAGTAAAATGTTATATCAGAATCATGCTCCTGGTTGCCGTCATGGACTTGTCAGGCAAAATGTTCACCGTCCAAGGTATTTATACGATAAGTTACATCCCACCCAGATTCATCTTTTTTCTAGCATACTAAGGGTAACATACAGATGCAAAGCGTATTGTGTCTTGCTTCACTGGGACAGGTGCAATGCAATCTCATAAAAGCCATAAGATTATATCTTTCTTCCTGGCTAATTTTCACATAATTACAAAAAACCTGCTCGCACGACTTAATCACTGACTTGTTATGCATAACGCATGAAAGAATAACTTCTGAAAGTAAAGAAAGCCCTTCACTGTTCCATCTTTTGTTACATTAAAAAGTTATTATATACTGGATGAAATAATCTATCTACACACAATAGCCCAGAGAAAAACAGGACCAAGTTATAACAGGGTTTTAGAAATGTTAGCAAATCTATTAAAAAAAGATTACATTACATTTACATAAGTCTTTAGACCCATTGCTATGAAACTCAAAATTGAGCTCCGGTACATCCTGTTTCTTTTGATCATCCTTGAGACGTTTTTGCAACTTGTTTGGAATCCATATGTGGAAAATTAAATTGATTGCACATTATTTGTAACAGACAAACACCAGTCTATGTAAGGTTCCACAGTTAACAGTGCATGTCAGACAAAATCCAAGCAATAGGTAAAAAAGAATTGTCTGTAGAGTTCTGAGACTGGAAGGTAATGGTGAACACATCTAGGGAACAATACCAAAACACATCTAAAGCATTGAAGGTCCCAAAGAACACACTGGCTTCCATCATTGTTAACTGCCTGAAGTTTGAAACCATCAACACTCTTTGGTGTGAAATCGGGTGAAATGGTGGTATTAGGAAACAATGGTTTACAGGAAATATCTGTCCTATATTTCACATTACATCTTTACACTTTCAAAGTAAAGGTAGGGAAGATTAAACATGGAGACTACCTCAATCCTCTAAACCAGGGGTTTTGTCATCTTTGTCCAACAGGGCCTCCTATTTCTCATTCAATACATGTTTATGTTTTGTTTGAACCAAATAGTTAGCTTTCTTCCTAGCAATTGTTAAATGAGTGGGACATTCAGTGGTATGGCAGGACTGGCTGCATCTGACCACTGCACCTTTTTTTTCCTTTCCAAAAAGGTCTGAAAGGAAGGTTTTGAGTGAGGAACATAAGTGTTTAAATTAAGAGACCATTGCAAATTTAACACTTCTGTCACAGGGCTGGTAGAAGAATGACACAGGCGCAGAGACGTGGCGATGGTAATCCATTTTACTTTATTAAAATAAAGTAAAATGGCCGCTCCAGGTGCTGAGCCTCCGCCTGACTGAGCGCTGTTGTCCCGCCCACCCCCCCTAGGTTGCCCCGGTCTTTCGTTCTGGAGCCCGCGCATTAGGGGGGGTACTGTCACGTCCTGGCTATGCCCCTAGCCATCTCTTCACTGAGCTGGGGCCATAGTCAGGACTGGACAGAAAGAGATGCCTCTAGGCATCTCTATGTAAGTTTGGTCTCCCCAATTGGAGGCAGGTGCAGATCGTTGCCTCCAATTGGGGAACCCATTTAGGTGAATGTTGGTCCACACTCTGTGTGGATCATTATGGTTTGTTGTTGCTCTGTAGTCTATACCCAAGTCACGGTAAGCTGCTTTCAGTTTGGTTTCTTTTATTTTAATAAAGTAAAATGGATTACCATCGCCACGTCTCTGCGCCTGTGTCATTCTACTACCAGCCTTGTGACAACTTCTGTTACTCAAAACTTTCCTTTTCAACCTTTTTGGAAAGGAAATTTAAAGGTGCAGTGGTCTCAATCTTTTTACCGGTGTGGTTTATGTGCATTAATAGTGGAATGATTGTGTTTCGCAACATTTATTGACCAGAAATTATTTTGGTTGCATACATAAGCGAATTGAAAAATATATCATTTCTGTTGCTCAAATGGAAACGATGCAAGCTCCTTCTCCTTGACTGATGGATCATCTTTTCTCAAACTCACAGTTACAGACAGATGCAAGCAAAATCCCACTGTTATTTGCTGGTTTCTAATATTCAGTTTAATCGATTTCTATTTAGGTGAGAAACCAAGCACTGAATAATGTAATCTTAAGCGCTATTTCAATCCCCTTTTATATTTTTAAGATCAGAAAATATTGTTTGTCATGATTTTGTAAATTGTTCAACCAAAAATGTGTGTAGTGAGTGCCCTATAAGGTTTTTAAGGGTTGGTTTGAATGCAAATTGGTGTTGCTGTAATTCAGGTGAGTGCAAATTAGGACGTTTGCATTGTAAGGTTTTATAGACAGCAATAGAATTCCTGAATGATGCTGAAGATTACTAATTCTGAAAATAAATCTTATTTTCTCACGTTTGAAACAAACTGACATAGCACAAAAACAAATAACAGCTACGTTTATTTGTTTGTTTTTAAGAACACACACTCTTTAAAGAACACATACAGATAATACTTTAATTTTATGCAATATTTATGTAACTTGTAGTAATGTAATTTGTGATAGAAAAGCATTCACACTCTACACAGCAAAGAATGTGGAGTGTAGGTTCCCCTCTCTGGTGTACTTTCCCAGCCTTGTGCCGGTCTACAATTTTATCCCTGATGTACAGCTCTCTGGTCTTGGCCATTGTGGAGAGGTTTGAGTGTTTGAGTGTGTGGACAGGTGTCTTTTATACAGGTAACGAGTTCAAACCGTTGCAGTTAATACAGGTAATGAGTGGAGAACAGGAGGGCTTTTTAAAGAAAAACTAACAGGTTTGTGAGAGACAGAATTCTTACCGGTTGGTAGGTGATCAAATACTTCTGTCATGCAATAAAATGCTAATTAATTATTTAAAAATCATACAATGTGATTTTCTGGAGTTTTGTTTTAGATTCCGTCTCTCACAGTTGAACTTTACCTATGGTAAAAAATACAGACCTCTACCTGCTTTGTAAGTAGGAAAACCTGCAAAATCATCAATTACTTGTTCTCCCCACTTTAGATATAGGTGGCAACAAGAAACAAGAAAAACATCTAACTAGTTGGCTGATTACATATAACTAAACACAGCAACAAGATTGAGCCAGGTATCATTTGCTAAGTTATGCATATATTGATGTTTGCATTTGTTTTTTACACTCAAATCAAGTAAGACAGGTTCACCCAAGAAGTTCAAGTGCCCCATTCTGGGGGCATGCCCCCTAGATTGGAAACAACGAACCTTAACTAAAACAGCAGTCTCAGTAATGGGTACAGAGAGTCCAAATAGCAACAGATTGGATAGGAAGACTGGATTGTGGTATGAATATGCCTGACAACTGTTCTTGTGCATCTACTGTACAGTATGAAGAAACAAAGTCATTGCAGACGTGGGCAGAAATCAATGTATCACATGTTGAATACATGTGTCATGTGTCTCTAAATCACAATTAAAAGTAAACATTTTCATAAAGGTGTTTACCAATAGCACTCATCTGAAAAGCAGGATGAGTCTGTTTGCCACAGTGGAGAATTCATTATGAAGGCTTTTATTTGACGGTATTCTAGTCCATCGAAGGTGTATGTGCAGTTGCCGCTCCTGTACTGTTGTACCATCAATGCAAGCGTAGGAGCCCATTATGACTACATAGATAGCCCATCTCAGATCAATTAGCGTTTCTAAGCACAACACAGATGGGTTGAGAAGTAGAGAGAGAATATGCGGTGGTTCGTTGTGAATCTCCCTGGTATAGGATTTAGTGTGTTCCTATGAGCCATGTGACCTTGGATGCTGCTTTTCTATAATTCACCTGTGAGTGATGTTCATGAAGAGACAACTTTTTAAAGAGAGCCATGGTGGTAGAGTATAGAGACGTTTTATGATGCAGGTCCTTATTTTATGACTGTTCATAGAAATAGGGAAACTCTTTGAAAAGCTTTTTCTCAGCAAAACCAGAGGCAGCGAACAATAATTATCCGACTGAACTTTTTTGCTGCTATTCGTCATAATATCAGGCAAGAGGGAAAGGAAGGCCTGATAGCACCATGCCTCACAGTAGAGTGAAATTGACAGTGGGTAGTTTTTTATCCTTGAAACAAAGCAATATTCAAATTCTCTGTGGCACTCTGGGATGGGATATCACTTGAGCGTATGCGCTCTGAGCTGTGCATGCCAGGAACCCTGAGTTCATTTCATTTCAGAGTTTCTGTACTGAAACGCTGCTTTTCCTACGTCCTTGTTGCACATGTTGAATTCCTCAGGGCCAACCGAGCCAAGACTCAGTTCCTGTATGCTGTTTATCACCACGCTGCTGTCAGAAGCAGATTTCCTCACCTCCACTACATTACTGATGAACAGAATCCTGTCTCTGCCAGGGGCTGCTTACTACTTACACCCAGCCTGTAAATTCATCTGGACTTTTGTAGTTCAGACTTCAGAAGCAAAACTTTGCATCATCCATACGATGGCGCGAGCTGGCTCAATATACATTTATGTTTACATGGACTGCCTTCGGCTGCACGGGGAACACACTCAGGGACGCACACACACAACTTGGCAATATCCAACACCTCTTCATCCTTTGCCTCATCTTCTCTCTGTTCAACAGCAGCAGCACTTATCACTAGATTAGTACGTCTTTATCCACTGCTCTAACCTCAAAACAAACTGCATTTTCAATCTACTCAAATAACCTCGCAGCGATCCCTTTCATCGAATTTCCTCGCCGTTTATGATGAATTGAAAATCTTCAGAGCAGTTCGACTCATGCTGTTGCAGACGGACGAAGCAGCTTGCTCGGTGCCGTGTGAAGTTTGGAGGGAGGCTGTGGAAATACACTCAGCCGCCCCGCAGATTTCTGAACTGCCTGGTGATACGTACAAGCCTCAAATACTGCAAAACAGAGAAGAGTTTTCAGAACTGCAACGTGGTTCTAAATTCAGGAAACTATGTCAGTCCATTTATAAACAAACAAATACAGCAAAATGCCTTGGCTTGAACAACTTGTTGTCTTTCATTGTACTGTATTTTAATAATAATATTACTTGATATTGTTATTATATCATCTGGCCTCCACACCATCATTCCTCTGCTTTTTTAATCATAATTCTTAAGGATCTTAACTTTTAGGATTTATGTCAAAGGGTACCTTCAGGGTTGTTTTATTTGAATTTATTACAAAAGCATTATTTCACTTTCACTTCCATGGATTGTTTCTGGGCCCAGATATAATGGAGATGGTGCACTGTCTTTGTAGTCTGGCCATAATGTGGTTTGCATCTTTAGAAATCATGGAATCCCTTGTTTTCTACTCAAAGACCATTGTTTCTTAAAAAACCACTGGCTCTCAATCAATCAATGCTGTATCTCACTTGTTCACTTGTCTCACTTACCTGCAAACCTTTGCCTTGTTCTAGTGTTATTTATTGTGTCTAATGTTATTCATTGTGTCATTTCCCGGTTTTGCCAAGAAACATATTCTGCGCTATAAACTCTACCTGAAATGGATTTAGTTGGATGTGATTACCATGGACCTACAGACACTGTTATTTCTGACAGACGGCCAGCCTCATGTCTGAGCAGAGCTCCATGTAATCTGTCATTGTCACTGCATTTATTTCACTCACTTTGAATTCAGGCAGCTCGCTACGAGGGAACAGACAAATCGGGTGATCATTTGACATTGACATGGGAAAGATGAATAGGACAGGCTCCCTGGCTCTCTTCCCAATCTGTGGACCTAAATGACACAATTGGAGCCACCAGATGCCCCTTTAGGACGGGTAACTTCTACATTGCTCCACTCAGCACATTTGCCCTGCTAAATTTTGAGTCAGTCCTTCTAGGCTAAATGGTTGCTGGCTGCTGCGTTGATCCCTCCACTGCAATTCCCTTCATTGGATCCCTTGATACAATGTACAGCATCAGGTTTACAGGCAATGAACAGGATTGTGAAGTGTCGTAAAAAGCCCATTCAGGTCCCCAATGTGCCTTAAAGCAGAAAGCTTCAGTTTTTTCCTCTGCCATGACTGCCGGAACACTGTTCATTGTTCAGTTACCCCACTTGGGAGAGATGGCTCTATGCAAGGTTTAGTGCCGAAAATCGCTTCCTCATAGATAAAGAGATGCTAGGCAGATGCTGAAAGAGTTTTCTCCAGCCAAGCATGACTAAAGCCCGACTGGGGTGTTTTTTCCATTAGCGTTTCTTAAAGATTCCTATAGCATTGAAACGAATTATGTCCAACTGGGGAAGCAGGAATTATGGATTTGAAGCATCCTGCTTTAGAGAAATTACCTCTAGGCTCTAATTGGGGCTGCTTGTGGTGCGATGCATTAACTGTGTAGACAACAACAACAAACAAGTTGATTAAGCTCCATCTTCATTCTGCACTGTTTTGATGAAAAATTTAAGGATGTAAGATTTCTTTCAGGAAGTTTCTTGGTACTAAATATATTTTCAAATTGCATATTTGCATGCTTTTCCAAATGGATTATTTCTGGGTCATAAACATTATATGAATCCTTAAAAACACAATATTTTACAAACCTAAAGACAGATTAGAACTAGAATTTCTGTGTCTACACAGGATTTCAGCATGATAAGTGTTTTTTATAGGTAAGATAATGACTATTGATTTAGCGATGAAGAGTGTGTTGTGTTACAGTGTAAAGGAGGTGCAGTCATCAGTGAGGGTCTGATATGATCTGTCTCTAGGTAGCTGATCCTCTGTAGGTCATCTCCTCACTCACCCTCATGTCTGGAATGTACATGCTCAAGCAGACACTGTCTCGCTCCGGTCCTGTCTGGTTTGCTCAGGCCAACCCAAGCTGTACTCTACATGTCAGTGGATAGTTAAGCTAACCATTGAGACAGATAAATGTATGTGTCAGCTGAATCAGAAATTCAATGATGGTGACTGATTTGTTTGGGACACGTCAACACAAAATGTATTGTTCTAAATCCACAATAATGATCATCAGGAGTCCACTTTTGAAGTCTGAAAAAATTATATATGCAGTGGCTTTCAAAAGTATTTGCTTCCCTTGAACATTTAAAAAAGTGAATGTTACAAGACAAGGTGAAAAACTACAAATAGTTCTTAATTACCAATACAATCTGTATTTGTTAGAGGCACATTTTAGAGGCAACAATTACAGCCACGAGTGCAGCTTTGCACATGTTGACAAAGCAATTTCTGCCCATTCTTTCTGCAAAAATGCTCATGCTAAATCAAGTTGGATAGGGACCTTTGGGGAACAGCAATTTTTGATTCTTCCCACATATTCACCATTGGATTGAGGCTGTAACTGGGCCACTTCAGGACATTTACTTTTTTGTTTAACTCACTCCAGACCTCAGTGGTTTTTCATGCAGGATTTCTCTGTATTTTTCTGGATCCACTTTGCCTTCTAACTTCACAAGCTTTGCATGCCCTGACACAGAGAGGCATCCCCATAGCATGATGCTGCCACCACCGTGCTTCATGTTAGGGTTGGTGTTCTCAGGGTGATGTGCGTTGTTGGGCTTCAGCCAGACTTCACACGTATCGTTGAGGCCAAAAAGCTCTAATTTTGTCTTTTAATTTAATTATCAATTCCTCAGGTGCTAGAGTTTTTTCATTATCTAGCACCAAACAAAGTCCTTTTCTATACATTTTAGCCTCACATGATAGTTGCATTTTCAAATCTCCCTGCTTTCTTCACAGATAACATCATTAAAATTGGTTACATGTTTGGTGGGTGCACATTCAAATATTTTTTGGGAAAAAGTGGGTGTAGGCCTTAGTTAGTCAACATTTTAAGCTAAATATTCAGATTTGTATGCCCCTTTTTTGCCCCTTAACAGAGCATTTATAGTACCTACACCATTACACTACTTTCGTCCGGATTAGTGGGATTTAAGGAGTACAGTACATGCCATTCCAATTCAAATGTATGTGGAAATATGGTGATTTTGTGTTGTTTTAGGTTAGCTGGTGCCCTCCATGGCCACTGAAGCCACATGAGGCCAGTGGGGTCCTGGTTGCTGGGAATGTACAGGCTAATTGTTTGCACTAAGAACAGCAGCAGCTGAATCTATAGGCTGCCCTCAGCTCATCTGATCTTCTCAAAATTAAAATAACCCTAACCTGTAATCCAGGCAGAAACACAAGGAAATACTTTTTGATGATGAAATATGTTAGACTCACTCTCGACCCATTCACACCGCCAAACCGTACTACGTTCTTCACAAAGGGGAAACATAATTTAACCTATCGATTGCAGAATGTGTTGCTTGGCGATGAATGATGATGTTCAGCTCAGCTCTGTAAGTGATCCGATTAACCCCACAGACTTCTGAATGCCCCTCTTGTCCACCCAGTCTCTGACCTGGCTCTCCTGTCACATACTATGTCAGGGACCACGTGCTGGGAGCTATTAGTATGGTACCTGTTCTCTCTGGCCGGGGTTATTATCCCATGCTACTCACATTCGTCAGTAACACTGAAATTAGATTGCTGGCCACGCTGGGTTGCTGAGTGTGAGCTAGCCCAATTACTCAGTGGATTCTGTGGGCCGGAGACTAAATGCTCCACTCGTCCCAGGTTTATGCCTTAAAAGTCCCCGTCAGCTTGACACCTTTACGGATGGTCTGTGTCTGTATGTTTCAGCATGCGGTTGGTTACTGTTAATCCTGGCTATATGTCCATGGGTGGCGTGTCGCACTGTTGCAAATGTAACAAGGGTCGGAATATTCTTTCCAACCAGTCTAACAGCTCTTGTGGTTGTTTACTGACTCCCATCCATCTGGTTAGAGCAATTATCATTCTCAGTATGAAGTAATCTCCAAATTGATTGCCACCCTTAATAAAGATATGTGAAATGTAAATAAATGTATGAAATTAATAACTCGGTGATAAACTGTATTGTAATTTTCTAATATGGAACCCGACAATACTAGTTGTGCCGGCCAATGATTAGAAAGGTTGAATGTTTTTGCACTGGTTGGATTCAATCTGGTATTTACTATTTGACTGACTGTGTCTTTAATCACTATTTAAACAGCATGTGTCGTTGCTCTGGATATGTAGAGATGTGGTGTCTGTTTACAATAATTCTTGCCTTGTCAACCCAATTATTTGAAACTCTTGAAACCAGTTCCCTACATTACCTAACATCCAAACAAACAACAGGTATAATAGTATCGAAACACTACATTCAATGCATTAAATTTGAAAAAAATTACTGTAGATGGCTAGCTAATAGCTATTCAGCGGCACATTATCAGATGAAGACCTGACATCCGTACCATAAGTGGGCTGCTTGGGTACCCACGCTATGTGCCGTTGGCTGAATTAGTCAGAAAACAGGGTAAAAATACTGGTAAATAGTCTCTAAGTAGTTTTCTGTTTGTGAATTTTGAATTCTGACAATGTAATATACACCTTTAAGAAAATTCATGGAAGGAGGAGGGTGTAGCTTTCAAAATGGCAGTTTTATTTTAATTACAAACTCAATCGCTAATTCCTGTAGGCATTTGGCAGTCCTAATGTTAATATGTTTTGTGAATATGGACCCAGATTTTGAATTCATCATGCACATTATCACCAGTCATGATAACCACTGATCCACTGGTTTTATTAATTATTACCCTAATAGTCATAAGTGGTTTTGAGCAAATGTTTTGTTCACATTGCTGGATTTGTGATGGTCAAATATAAATTTCCCCGTGGATATACAGTCCCCTCCAAAAGTATTGTAACGGTAAGGCAAATTCCTTTGTTTTTGTTGTTCACTGAAGACATTTGAGTTTAAGATCAAAAGATAAGTAAGAGTTCAGAATTTCAGATTTCATTTCCTGGTATTCACATCTAGATGTGTCAAACATCTCAGAACATTCCACCCTTTGTTTGAACCCACCCATTTTTCAAGCGAGCATAACTATTGGAACATGTGACTGACATGTTTCTTGTTGCACAACAATTTGGAATTTCCTGAAAAAGTAAAAACTATTGGTGTACTGAGCAACAGGTGTTGAACAGGTCGGGCAAGGAAAACAACAGTAGTTGATGACAGAAATATCGTGAGAGCTGTGAAGAAAACATCCAAAACATCAGTAAGTGACATCACCAACGACCTCCACAGTGTAGGGGTGAAGGTATCACAATCCACTGTTTGAAGAAGACTCATAGAGCAGAAATATAGAGGCCACACAACAAGATGCAAACCACTCATCAGCAGTATGAATCGGTAGGCTAGATTGAAATTTGCAAAGAAGTGCAGAGATGAGTTCTAGAACACAATGGAACGACGAGACCTAGATTAATCTCTACCAAAGTGATGGAAAGGCTAAAGTTTGGAGAAAGAAAGGAACTATTTATGATCCGAAGCATACAAGCTCATCTGTGAAGCATGGTGGAGGTCATGCCATGGCTTGGGTGTGCATGGCTGCTACTGGAACAGGCTCATTAATATTTATTGATGATGTAACTGATGATGGTAGCAACAGAATGAATTCAGAAGTGTACAGAAACATTTTGTCTGTACATTTTTTGAGAAATTCATTGAAACTAATCGGAAGGAAGTTTATCATGCAGCAGGACATTACCCCAAAGCACACTTACAACAAAACAAAGGACTTTATCAAGGGGGAAAAAGTGGAAGGTTTTAGACTGGCCAAGTCAATCACCTGACATTAACCCAGTAGAGCAGGCATTTCACCTCCTTAAGAGGAGACTGAAGGTAGAAACACCCAGAAACAAACAAGAACTGAAAGAAGCTGCAGGCTTGCAGGCTTGAGGCAGTTATTGCAAGCAAGGGTTATGCCACCAAATATAAAAAAATATTTACTTTAACATTATTTGTTCCTTTACCTTTGCTCACCTAAAAATGCTGTGGTCTAATACAAACGAGGATATGTCCAAAGTTGTTTAACACATCTAGATGTGAATACCAAAGCTGAAACTCTGAACTCTTGTCTCATACTCATCTTTTGATCTTGAACCCAAATGTCTATAGTGACCAACAAAGGAATTTGGCTTGCCGTTCCAATACTTTTGGAGGGGACTGTAAATCAATGTAATATACCCTAATGAAACATGAGAGGTAGCCATGGAATGCCACAATACATATAATTTTAAGGCTGATAAAAAAAAAATTGAAGAATTTATGTCAAAGAATCCTTAGGGGTGTCAATATGTTTTAAACCGATTGTTTTGAGTTTTTTTTGTATATCTTGTAAAAAGAATTGACTGAGCAATTGGATAGGGATGAAATATTGTTTCCGATAATTATTTTAATAAAACTAAGCTCATTATCTGTCTTGTTTATTTTATACAGAGTTTTTTGCTTATCTTAATCAAAGGTGCCAGTAATTCTGGAGGTAACTGTGCCTCAACCGACTGTTTTGCTTCTTATAAAAGATGAATCCCTCAAAACCTCAAATAGTCTATCATCTTGTTTTTTTACATGGAGGTGTTATCAGTGGCTGTCTTTGATTAGGTTTTAAACTTTCTCAGTTTGCCAATGGAAGTGCTTGTGCCAAAAGAGCTGCTGGCATTTATAGTATATTGAATCATTGAAGAGTCAAAATAAATATGTCATATAATTTGTTTTGAAAGTGAAAAGTGTCCACTTATTCAGACTGAAAGTATTGATGGTGACTTCAAGGTCCCAATGAATTTTCTCAACAAAGTGTGAACTTTATAGGCGAGTGGAAGAACCCGGTATAACAAAAGAACTTATCAAAATAATTTTGTCATACCTGAAGGACAAGTTAAAACGGAATATCTTTTGCAAAATGTTTATTTTTTATAGTGAGTCATCACTACCGACATACAATGCATGGTTTCAAGGACAAATGTCACCAAGTTTTGTGGACAAATGGACCTTTAAGACCTCATACATTTCTCTTTCTGTTTACTAGAGTAGCCATTTGATTTGGGGCTTAATGTTGAAATGCCTTCAATGTTTGCCAGATCACTTTTCACAAAATAATTTCAACAGACAATGACAAACAATTGTCATGGAAATCAAAACCTTCTTTGTGATAGGTACCCCAGGTATTTATCAAAATGTTTTGCAGTTATTGTGAAATCTTGCTTATATGCAATTTTAACTATTCTGGAGACAGTTCTTTTGGAATTGTACTTGCTTTCTATAAACATGTCAGTCTGCCGATTGAATTTACTGTGTATGAAGGATCTTTCTCTCAAGGCCGTAGGGTGTTAAAACATTTCCTTCTCATTTATTGTCCCTATTTTTTTCTTGTATTTCACCTTACTCTGCTGTGGATTCTCTCTTTGACTGCGTAGTTGCTGCAGCGGAGGCACCACTAGATTAGCCACACAGGGAGAAAGGATTACTTTCCTTTATGGTCTTTAAGTCCTGTATTTCTCAACCTAGAGGAGAGTGTAGGAGGTCTCCCGCCCAGTCACCAGGCTCAATCATGCTACACTAAATCGGGGAATACTAGGACATACAGTAGACTGATATAGCCAATATTACCCACTCACATTTTACTCCGTATTTGTCCTTTTATAGCAGTAGAGCACACATTAAACAGTGCTTTACTATTGTGCACCTCACTTTGGTTCCAACGATGTCACTATAATTACTGTCTTATATCAAAAGATATCCAAGATGCTTCCAATGACACTTCAAATGAGAATTTAAATACACAGTTTTGTTAATTGATTCCTTTTTGCACACATTGTGCAGGACCAATGAGGAAATGATAACACAAGTGCATGAAATAAATGAAGATAAGGATGAGGTTGATGACAAGTCATAGAACAAGTAGTTATGAATGGGACTAGAAGGTAGGATGGGCCTTTCCGAAAGGGAGACAAGAGAAACACTCTTTTTGTTTAATAACCGGTTCCACAGAGGGTGGAGTGTTTGCATTTTTTATAAATTTTTTCTATAAATTGGTTCCCTGTTCAGACGTAAACAACCAGGTGGGGGCAGAAACAAACCAATTAGTGACCTAATTAATCAATCAATTACAAGGTTAGAGCAAAAACCTGCAGACACTCGGCCCTCCATGGAACTGTTTTGAAACCTCTGATTTACAACGTACTCCTGCAGTACTTCCAGCATATTTAACATAACTAATCATAGGTGAAACAGTTCATTTTGGCATGTGAACACAAGATAAGTAAGTCATTGATTGGCCAAGGACTGTTCCTCAGCTAGGCACAACTACCTAGTAAAAACTCAACACAATTGCCATTGACTGGTTGGATATTAATTCCAGAGAAAATAAATTCTGTTAATCAGTTGAAGGATTCCTTCAAATGATTAATAATTATTATCAGGTTATTGTAGGGCAGAAATATAAGTAGTAAATAAATAAATATAAGTAATGTGTTGGAAATTTTATGGAGTTGCTGTGACTCAATGAGTAAACCTTACACGTTTTCAGTCCCTGTTGCATTGGGATAGCTTGGGTTCACTGTTCGCTTGGCTGTGTATAGGATTTGGAAAGCAGGTCAAGTGTCTGGACAAATCACATGTGTTTTTATTAGTAGTAACAGTATAAAAAAATCTTGAAGTTTTGGACAGTTTACAAGGACAGTGAACATGAAATGCTACTTCTGTAAACCGTAGGGGAACAGGAGCTTTTACATATTACGCTTCAGCATGTCAGCATTAGTTGATACCAAAATCTTAATATAAATCCAGCACTTTGTAAAAAAGTAACTCACTTGGTAAGAGCCAGTTTTTTGTAATGCTAATGGTGTGGGTTTGATTCCCATGAGGGGCCAGTATAAAAATAGAATGAAAATGAATGCACACTCATTAAGGGAGTCTGCATAAAAGCGTCTGTTAAATGACTCCAATGGAAAATGGATATTTGTCCCAATATCTCTGTCACTAGACAACTGTGACTCTGTGAGGCACGTTACAGCTCAGCTAAGCATCAGACCGCTCTTCCTGTTGGGGCGTGTTGGGGTCGATAACAGACTCCAGCCAGGAGGATAATGTGGAGGATGTAAACCACGCTGTTCAAAGACAAGAGAGTGAGTGAAGAAATTAGTAAGTAATTAGGGTTTAAAAGGGAACCATGTCTACCTGTAGAAACAGTCTATCACTGTAGATCACATTCGATTCCTAATCCATGGTCTTGTACTTTCTTTGTTTAACTGTTGGAAGTCCTTTCACATGCTACTGGGAGAGAAATAATGCATGAAGGGGTTATCCCAAAAAAAAATTCAAGCAAATATTATCCTGTTTGTATATCTGACGGCAATTTATACAGCAAAGAATGCAAAGAAATAAAGGGATCATCTGGTCACACCGTTCAGCATTCAGTGAACTGTCCATGGACCTGATAACCTCTGTCCTGGTTCATTTATTTGTATTTTTTCTTTCTCTGGTCTACCCTGTTAAAGCGGTAAATAGCTAGTTATCTAACCTACGGCTTCACCTGTCTTCTGTGTTCCAGTGGCAGACAACCGGGTGATCCTGGAGGGTCTACAGAGGTACGGCCCCATGCCCACCTATCTGCCTGTCAGCTACCAGGTCCTGAACGCTGAGGCGTCCTTCTTCCTTAAGGAAGCCAACCAGGACCTGATGAGGAACTCCAGCCTTCATGCCAGGATTGAGCCCTTCTTCATCCAGCAGGCCCGTCACATGCCGTCCATCAACGCTAGCTATGGGCCACTGTCCGTTCAGCATCTCATTCCCCTGGACCTCTTACAGAGCCCCGGGCCTTTCAATGGCCCCTCTTTTGCCACCCCGTCATCGTCGTCGTCCTCCACTCCGTCCCTTTTCACCTACAACTGGAAGGTCCACACCTTCATCATCAGCGAGCGGATCCACCCGAGTTGGCCCAAGGTGCAGGTGTTGTTCTACGTGGGGGGGAGGGACTGGGACGACTATACCACCATCCAAAGGCTGCCCTGTGTAAGGATGTTCGCCTTCCACGAGACCCAGGAGGTGAGGGGCACGTGTCGTCTGAAGGGGGAGCTGGGGATGTGTGTGGCGGAACTCGAGCCCCTCGCCAGCTGGTTCAGTCCTCCCACCGTGAGGCCCGGCAGGCAGAGAGCTCCGGAACAGGCCCAGGGCACCCCGGTGGAGCTCTACTACATGGTGCAGTCCATGAAGAATGGAGAGTGCAGCTCAGAGGACTCGAGGAAGGGCAGTTCAACGCGCATGGAGCACCAGGGGCCCATGGGGTACTTCTCAGGGCCCACACCCATGCAGCGCATCGGGAGCGTCCGACTGTTCCAGCCCATGTCTGACATGAGGCTGGACAGTAACTTTATGGTGATGGTGCCTACTAGACCAATCAGACAGAGAGAGACGGTGTCTACCTTCCTGGCTCTCTCCACCCTGTCACCTGTACAGATCTTTACCCTCAGGTGAGTGGGCCTCATTGAATTGTGATGAAGAATTTTGATTTAACCTTGAACATTCTCTGAGGTCAAACTATCTCTTTTAGAAGAGAGACCTGGCATTTCCTAAACTATGCTTATTTTCTGTTACATTCACAATACCAATCCATATGTTGTTTATTGATTGTGGGTTTGTCTGTCAGCTGATAGGCAGAGAGCTATGACCGTGATCCATTTGTCCTCTCTGCCACATTTTCATGGTGATTCATGAAATATGTTCACGGATCATCCTTTTCTGTTTTTAAATGTCATGCTTGTGCAAATTTTAACTGGCTGATAACCTTACAGAGGTTACTTTACTCTCAGCTATTCTGCATTGTAGATGTTGTTGAAAATGCTCTTACACAGCAGCAGAAATCATTGCTTTTTCTCATGCCAAGTATTTTAAATATCATATTAAAATGTGTACGCTTTGTGCATAAAGCTAGTTACTAGTTATTCTCTCTCTTACAACATTAATAATTGTACTAACATTATAAATGATTTACATTCTACAAATAGATATATTGAGCAATTTACAGCCATTTATTTCTGTGTTTATTAAGCCATTTTTAATGTGCCTAACATTAGAACTGTCAAAGGCTGAGCAATAGTTAATTTGAATTGAATATGCAGCAGTAGAATGAAGCTAGCTCGTTATTGATTAATTGGGTTTTGAGCGTTAATTAGAAAGTGACAAAGCGATTGAAGACGTTCCATGGGCCATGCAAATGAAGTAAATATGCATTTCCATTAGTGCACTTTCATGCCTGAGATCTGAATCAGTATGGGAAAATGCTAGTGAACTGAAAGTGGAGCTCTGTCAAAGGGCCCATACCAATTTGTCAACCTGGGCGAGCAGGAAATCTGCCAAGAAAGCCTCATTGCTTTTTTTCACTCAACTGATAATTAACTTTCTGTATATGCTGTGTTTTCATAAACCCGTCGTGTATGAGCGTGTGCATGTGTGAGGCAAATTCAATTAATATCCTATTTTTTCCTTATGCTTTTCAACCTACAAGGTTAGCACTATACATTCATGAATATGGACCCCATAGGTAGTATTCTATATGTGAACTTAACTACAACCTAAAATCACTAATCAGCAATTATTAAACCTCAAAGAATTTCTTAAAACGATACACTCCAGAGAAAACCCTGGTTACCAGCCTGTTTAAAGAAAGGCTCAGTATTGATGGCAGGCTGGTGTTTAGTAGCTCCTGTGTAGAAATTCTGTTGCCGGGCCCTATGTTCGTTCTGTCTGATGATAAGGCTGTAGGAAGGGAACACTTGATTTTGTACTGGTACACAACGGGTGGCTGTGTGTGTGTGTGTCTGTGCCAGGTTTCTGGCATTACCCCCTGGAGTCAGGAGCTGGTGTGTGTGATATTGGGCTGCGTTACAGAGGTTGTGGTTTGACAGGGCTATCTGAGTGCTGCTGATAGAGGGGCGATTCCAGCTATAAGAACATTACTTTTGGACACAAAATCACAGAATGGATGAAAAAATACGGGAAAAGATATTTGGATATTTGTGCCTAAATGCACCTTGGGAGAGAAAATACCATGTATATAGTGCCTCTAAGAATGAGTGTGTTTAAGATATAAAGCCAATGAAGGCATTATTTGAATGTTATTTGAACTGGGCAGTGTTTTTGGGAGTACTGAACATTTAAAAGTTTAGCTATTCTGTCAGATCTCAAACAGAATATCTGTCACTAATCAAGGCATAGTTCCTAGGAATTGCATAATTACAGGTAGCCAGAATATTACGCAAGCACAGAACCACACTGTAAATAAATAATATATTCTGTATGAAATGTACAAAAATATTAAAATGTACCTACAATGGATATAAAAAGTCTACACACCCCTGTTAAAATGCCATAAAACAATGAGAAAAAGATAAATCATGTCCAAACTTTTTCTACCTTTAATGTGACCTATATGCCATCATTAAAAAGGCCCAGCAGAGGATGTACTTCCTGTGCCAACTTTAGAAGCTTAACCTGTCCAAGGAGCTACTGACCCACATTTACACCTCCATCATCCAGTCTGTTCTCTGCACATCCATCACTGTTTGGCTTGGATCTCCCACAAAACTGGAAAGGAACAGACTACAACAGACAGTCAGAACTGCAGAAAAGATCATTGGTGCCAACCTGCCCTCCATCCAGGACTTACACAAAACCAGAGTCAGTAAAAGGGCAGGAAACGTCACAGCAGATTGATCACAACCTGGATACAACCTGTTCCAGACCCTCCCCTCTGGTAGGCGCTACAGAGCAGGTGTAATGTACATGAGGTAGGTGGATATGATATATACAGTATGTATACAGTATGAACGGTTTGAATTGCAGGAGGACACATTCTTTTTTAAATAAATAAGTAGTAGACAGGTGGATGTTATGGTCAGAGTTACTGGGTGGTTATACAGGGATTGTGCCTGGCACTCCGTGCCTGAAGTTGACTGTTCAACAGCGTGATGGCCTGTGGATAGAAACTGTTCCTGTGTCTGTTCGTTAGAAAATATTCATTCATTCCAGCATTGTTTGCACTCTGCTATATATACATAGATCACATCCACTGTCAGTATGTAAATGATAACACCTGCACAATAAAATATATTTCCAGCACCCTTTATACCCTGTTCATTGCACTACTGTCTCACCAGTCTTACTATGTTGTTGTTTGGTTTATTTTGTGTATTTATGTTTACTGCATATTGCAGCCGGTGACTCCTGTTGAGTGTCCTTTGTTTAAGACTTTTATGAGTAAGCACATCGTGAGTCTGTATAATCCAGAGTCAAATTCCTCGTATGTGTACACATGCCTGGCGAACGAAGCTGATTCTGATTCTGATATAACATGAATAATTCAATTTTAAACCAACTGAAATCTTTGAGGGGGAGAAATTACAAATAAAAAACTCACAATAACCTGATTGCATAAATGTGCACACCCTTAAACTAATATTTTGTTGAAGCACCTTTTGATTTTATTACAGCACTCAGTCTTTTTGGGTAGGAGTCTATTAGCATGGCACCCCCTCAAAGATTTCAGTTTGTCTTTCAATTTAAGTGTTCACATTATAGGTTACATTAATGGTGGAAACTGTTCTGACATGACTTATTTTTTACAAAAGCTGTCATTTTAACAGGGGTGTGTTGACTTTTTTAATCCACTATATACTGCCATTTAACTGGTTGGGACAGTTAATGGACTGTATGTTTTGGGAAGCTTCCATTTGAAAAGGATGCTCTGGGAATATAAATTATTTACATAGATAAACTCTACTCTTTCTGTCTAAATGCAGGATTAACCTGTATGAGAGATTTCAGGATATATCTTCAAAAATGCTCTTCAAATGCTTTTTATGTTTGCTTAGTGTTCTAAATATTGGCATTTACTTAAATGGGTCTGTGGTATATCCCTTTTCACACAGTTATGCAAGTAACATAAATTATATTTGCTTTAATCATCCCGTAAATTAATGGTATGAATCTCATGTCTTATGTTTCTTTTAAGTCTTGTACGTATGGTACATCAAATAGGACTGTGGAAAGTCAATTCTCTACACATTTCTCTACACAATCATGTATTAGCTATTTCAGTCGCTTACCCTTGGCATCAATATTTCACATTTAAATTTGGTTTACCCAATTAGACGTTTGTGTTATTTAGTCAAAACAGTTCAACAATATAAGGGAACAAGACTAGAACTATGTAAAATTGCAGCTGAATGCTTTTGGATGACAGAAGCCTCCGTCAAGGCCATTATGCTTTGAGTACATTACTAGTCACGAGACCTCTTGGCTTCAAAACAAATATCCCGTGCAAGAGGAGTGAAGGGGGAAAAAAATCCCTTTTTGGTTCCTTTTTGGTAAATTATTAGGTAGCCCAACTGTAACCATCTAGCATGCCATGTTACAGGAAGTTTACTTCATCTATTTGTTGTTGTTATAAACCAAGTATAATTCAAAATGGATTTATGGCACAGTGGGAGAAATATATTACCACTGAGCATAGAGACATCCAGGAAAATATTTGGATGAAAAATTAGTTAGTTTGAATCATTTGGAGGCATTATGCCCATCCATTGCAGATGCCATGCTTATCTTTCCTTCATTTGTCTCCATTTTCATCTGTAACCAAAATGGTTTGTGAAAATGAAAACATTCCCAAAGAGGTCCAGTATTATAAATAATAAATACAATCACAACTGTAATTTCATCTGTATAACAATGTTTGCTAAATGATTCAAATGTTAAAAAGCAATTGTTTAACCTCAGAGAATGAAGGCTAAAGCAAGAAAGCTGAAAACTTTTCAGAATGGCTTCTCTTCTACTCTGTTTTTTATTATTAATTATTGTACTCAGTTTTCTTCACTGTTGTACTAATATAAAATGTACATTACCATACTCTTCTGTACAACTTTTATACTATAATAATATACTCCAGTTGTCCAGGTGTTTGAGAACAGGGACAACCAGGTGAGCTGTGGGAAGTGACAGTTTTGTTTGTAGTGGTGCGACTGTATCTAAAGTATTACATAGTGTTAAGTCTTGATCCTCAGAAAGAGAGCATTATCTACAAACTCCATCTACTGAGATGGGCAAAACTCTGTTTTCAGACAGTGATTGAGTTGTGTGAGTCTACAGTAGAGATCTTATCTCTACCTATAAATGGGAGGAGGCCAGAGACAAATGATGCATCTCAAAACATCTTTCTATCTAGTTTACATAGTATAGCTATGTTCTGCTTTGTGACCTCTGAATCTTTCATTTTAACATTATTGGTGCCAGTGTGGATAACAATGTCTCTGTACTTTCTGTACTGTACTATACATTTCCCTATTTTTCAGTACTGCACTGTATTGCACTGCCTGCTCTACTTTTTGCCAATCTGTGTAAGCGGAGCCGGCCAAGAAGAGTCAATGTCTCTTACTGAGGGAGTGACTGTCTGACTCACCACCCCTTGTCAAATAGCATTGTGGTTTGTGGCGTGGACTTCCACACAGGGGACCGGTGTTCAAGCTTCGCCACAGTCAAAAAAAATAATGCATTATGATTTGTTCAGGATAGACAAAAACGTAATACAAAACATTAGTCAGTTTAACACAATGCTTAATGGTGTTTATAGATATATTTAAACATGGTGTGATGTTAATGTGTAACAAAATAATGTAATGTCGAGACGTTATACCAACACTTGGCACACGTTTGGCTTAGTGGCGCAGTGGTTAAAGACACAGCCTGTCACATGGGAGACCCTGGCTTGAATATTGTGAGAGCGGCAACAAAATTCATCCCTTTCTAATCGCGGGCTGGTCAGACTAGGCTTGCCTTCTTTAAACTTTACTGTGATGTCCAAACTTGTGAAACATAGCCTTGGTTCAGATTGGGCCAACAAAATGTCCTTGGATACCCTTTTATCTGTCGATGCTCAGATGTTGAGGGTGCTGGTTACATTAAATGGTTAGAAACAGGGTTCATGTGTATGTGTCTGTAAGAGCTAAGAGGCTGGTGTTGTTGGCAGGACACATGCGCAGGGACAATGTGGTGCTGGTAATCCATGTTTTTTAATAAAGTAAAGAAACAAAACAAACTTACTGCTTCTGTGACTTCCGGTCATCTACAAACAATCAAACCAAAATAATCCACACCGAGTGTGGGGAAACGTTCACATAAATGCATTCCCCAATTGGAGGCAGGTGTGGATTGTTGCCTCCAATTGGGGAGATCAAACTAAAATAGAGGTGCCTAGAGGCACCTTCTTTTGTCCTGTCCTGACTATGGCCCTAGCCCAGTGCAGAGATGGCTAGGGGCATAGCCAGGACATGACAGAGACTTGCTATTACCCGGCGAGAGAAGGGGGAAGAGAGAGAATAAAATGTTCCCTTTTGGGTTTAAACTTGACGCATATCATAGGGGAGCACACTTACACTCATTACCTGAACATCAATTCAGTCACACTTTAAGGCCAAACGTGTTGAACTATCTGTTATAAATTAACTGTAATATTTCATTCACCACATTGGAGGGATATCCAATTCATAGCCCCTTTAAAGATCTAGTTCATTAAATTTTGCATGCAACCTTATTTTTACTTTATCTGTGCTGGTAGGTGATTCCCCAACATAGCTTCTGCAACTGATGGCTATAATGCATTATTAACATTTCATACCACTCCATATCCACACTTTTTACATCAGAATTTTATTCCACATAATGATTTGTCACTCTTTTTTGATGTTGCCACTGTGCCCTAAATTTGTGTTTGAATGATGCTGTTTATAACAACAAAAAGATGCAAATAAGGATTCATGGGACAGTTGAATAATATATTTCATCACCTGCTTCAACACATTTTTATAATCATTGTCATCTATGGCAAGTAATGTGGGACAACCAATTACCACAACCGATCTCTATAACGAAAGTAAAGATCAAAAGAAATGTGTCCCGTCCTAAAATTAAATGACCAGCATTTTATTTGTAAGTTTGTGTGTGCGTTTGTGTACAGTGTGGTTGACAGGTAGGATTCTTGTTCAGGGATACTGTGCCTTGCGCATAACTTCATCATCTATTCATGGGCACTTCAAACCCTCTCCTCCCCTAGATCTCTCAGGGCAGCTGCTTTCACTGAACATGCTTTAGTCTTCATGTTTCTCTGGGAGTGGATTTGATCCATGGGCGTATGGTAATGCAGAAGCAACCTAGATAGTAATTTGTGTTCTAATCATTATTTCAACTATATTTTATGCTTCATTTAAAAAACTCTTCATTTTATTAAATGGATGACGTGCTCCTGCGAGATCACTGAACTCTACCCTCTCTGTCTGAAGAGTCAATGTCCTTTCAATGCATTTTCATGAAGTGTTACTTATAAAATACACTAAATGCCATTTATCAGATGCTTCTTTCTGTCATGTATGCATACATTTTGCCAGGTGGTTGGCCCTGGTAGGAATCAATGGGTCAACCTTTGCTGTTACGTGCAGTGTGCCCTACGAGAACTCTGCTTGTCTTTGTTGTCTGGGCCTCTAATTGAACGTGGTAGTAAAGGATAATAAGGGCTAAGCCAAGCTTTGGGAAAGGCCTGACTGAACAGGTGCTTTTTCAGTCTTTATTTTAAGGTGGTGATACAGCGAGAGTTGCGGTTGGCTGGGTCTCCAGGTTTTCAGGGCACCGACACTGGAAGCCCGGTCCTCTGTGGTCCTGTTTTGGGACCGTGATGCAGTCGAGTCAGAGTAGCAGACACAGTGGGATGGTAAGTGCGTATAGAGGTCAAAGGTGTATGATAAAAGAAAGCCATGGAGGGACTTTTAGGTGCAATGGAGGATCCTGGAAAGTGATGGGGATTTTGACTTGGAGAGAGTGTAGTTGGTGGAAGAGCCCAGGTGATGTGTTCCTAGGGTTTTGTACGAGTGAGGACCCTGGCCCACTGCAAGGTCTGGCTGACTACACTGACTCTCTAAAAACAGAGCTGACTACATTGACTACGGACAGATGCAGTAAGCTAACAGGCTGACTACACTGACTACGGACAGATGCGGTAAGCTAACAGGCTGAGTACACTGACTACGGACAGATGCAGTAAGCTAACAGGCTGGGTAACAGGCTGCTGCCTGACCCGCACACTTTGTCATGGTGGGGCTGCAGGAATCTCCTGTCTATGTTGCTGGATAAAAACTTGGATGGAGTATGTCACTTTCAAGCTTGTCATGTTGACCAAAACGTTGTAAAGGCAGGGATGATTATATAGCTGTGTGTGTGTGTCTGTGTGTGTGTGTGTGTGTGTGTGTGTGTGTGTGTGCTCTCCTTACTGCGGGCCCACCCATGTCGAATGATACTCAGTACACTACACATTCTATCTTCTCAGTGGGGTAGAAAACACATTGATTTGTGTGAATCTGCTGTAGATCTCATCATTTACTGTGAGGGGGCCAAAGACAATTACCCGATGCCAACACATCTCATAGCTAGTTTGGATGCTGAAGCATGTTCTGTTCAGCGACCTTTGACCCTGTACATGATTAGTGCCAACATGGATACCAATACGTACACTCTCTATAGTTGCCAGTTTTAGATTTGACAGCCTCAACTCCTTCTATTACTTCTGCTGTTACTACTACTTCTTGTACTACCACTACTATTACTACTACTGTTACTACTACTTCTTGTACTACCACTACTATTACTACTATTACTACTGCTGTTACTACTACTTCTAGTACTACCACTACTATTACTACAATTACTACTGCTTTTACTACTACTTCTAGTACTACCACTACTATTACTACTGTTGCTACTGCTGTTACTACTACTTCTAGTACTACCACTACTATTACTACTCTTACTACTATTACTACTTGGTGGTACAGATGCTGTTTCTACACTCTGATAAACCTTGCCTGATTGTTGTTTCTGAACATATTACCTTGCAATCATCAACATGATAGTTCTCCTTTATATTAGCTAATTAGCATTTGTTGGTGGAAATCGAACAGTCAAGACAAAATGTAAACATTAGGAGGTTAACTCTGAAAATCAAATGGTTTGGCAGGTAGCCACGCATATAACAAGTACCACACGAGAGCTCCCACTGGGAAAAGGAAGCAAACAGAGACTAAACAGCACTCTAGAACAGTGTTTGTCACTCAACTATTAAAGCTTTTTTTTTGGAAAATGTGTATTGTTTGTGCAAGATCAGAAAAAGCCTTACATCTCGCTGGACAGGGTGCAGTTTGACTAATATTGCCTGGGTAATTCAGAATGCAGAATCACTTTTGGCTCAGTAACTTTGACAGCATTTACATGTTTACTTCTACACTGAAAGAAAGGACGTGTTATTTGTTACAAAATAATATATGTATTTTCTTAAAGTAGAAAGTAATTTGACTAAAAAAGTTTGGGAACTGTTTGGGCTGTTCTGTGTGCATCGTATGTTCCATTTGGGAACATAAACAATTTGAATCAGTAGCTGGTGCGTATTGGTGAATTTTTACTTATCTAATGGATATGTTTTTTTGTCCTGTAGACATTTGTACAGACACTGGTGTTGTAGCTAACTGGTGGGTTTGGTGTTGATGTATAGCTAGTTAGCAGCATAGCAGTAGAAGTTGTGACTATGGCAGTGAATGATCTGGCCCAAGAGAAAGCATGGTTGATTAGCTGGACGGGTATATGGATTCCAAAAGAACACATATTGCTTCAGGTCAGCCAGGTAAGGATCAGAACCAATTGTGATAGTTTGGTGATGCCCTGGTGGGTTTCTATGAGTTTGAGGTGGATAGAGTGGCAGGTGTGCAAAAGAATGGTAATGGAGGATTAAAATGGAAGGCCTTTGATAACTAACAAAGGCAGTCTGAGTTGTTCTTAGCCTGGAAGCCCAATTGACCAGGTTCCTACAGGTCATTTCTGGTCAAATAGTACACTAATCAGATGGCAGCTGCCCATCCGAGGACATTTGCTAGAAATGGAATGTAATCTTGAATAATAAATGAATCTATGGATTGCAGTAAGAGCCCTTAAATTCCTTCTAAAGCACACACACAAACGGTATACAATGTTTGCTTATCATTTAGGACCACATATATCTACTGTAAATTCATGATCTGTTTGTCAGGCTAAAGCTTCCTTAGTCAAATCCACCGCTCCTCGCTTCATTAACAATCGAGAGGGACTGCTGTAGCAGGTAGAAAGAGGATTTACTTTCCATTCATAATCAAAATGAAAAACACAATTTTCTCGTGAAGAAATTAACACCCATCTCAAAATATAAATAGCCCCTGCTGCATTGTAATTTTTACTAAACAATCATACATGTTTCCACAGGTTCCCAGAGGAACGTATGCTAATGCATTCTAATGAGCAATGAGTCGTTATCCAAGGTAACAGGGGAAATTCACACACTGGAGCACTGAATTCAAGGTTTTAAAGTATAATCTGTACATTGTGTCAGCTAATTCAATTTTTTATCAGGTAGTACACTTCAACAGACATGTTATTCTTTCCGTTATATATTCGGAGCAGGGGTTTGGCTGATCTTTAAGCCTATACTGTTGGATATGGACCTGCGGTATGGAAATAATAAATGTTACTTCTGTGTGTGTTATCTTTATTGTTGCTGTAGTCCATTTTGACAATGTGCTTGCTAAAGGTCACCAAAAGAGACATTACTTCCATTTCCAATTTCCATTTTCATACTTATCCTTTCTTTATTTACTCTCTTTCTTGACATCTTTCAAACCCTCCCCTCAACCTTCCTTTTTGTTTTGTCTTTTCCCCGTCTCCATCTTCCCCCCTCCCTTCCCTCATCGGTTCTATGGGGAAGGCTCACTAGTGTTTAGTTTAAAGGTGCACACTCTCCTCATCTCCTCATTAATAAGTAATTTGCGATTGGCGTGCTGGGGAAACGTGTTTGCTTGCTAGCACTATATGGACTCTGTTCAATGCTGGGCTGCTTCCACAAACCAATCACGGGTCACCCCTGCAGCGAGCAATCTTCCAGCTCACATTCCTCTGTAATGACTTCTTACTACTTATTATTCTTTCATTGTGGCATCGGGATTTATCACTCAGACCTGGAGCTGACGAATCAAAGGGCCTGAAAGAACTGTCTCCATCCACTGTGTCACTTCCTGTCTCCCATAGCTCTCTTGTCAGGACTTCATGTCTTACACCACAATCGTCTTCTGTGAAGCCCTGTTCTGTGGTTCAAGGCCACTTTTAGACCCATACTCCTTCGAGGGCAGACTGTGAAGTGACACCGTGGTGGAGTCCAGGAGCTCTAAAGCCACATTTCAAGGCCCATTCTGGGGTCAGATGTTCTTTCAACTATTTTCTCAAGGCTTTTTATATTTGTGAATTGCCCTGCAGTTTTAGCATTTTGGCTACAGAGGCCCTGAGTTGAAGAACTGAGGTTGACGTTCCACAGCGGTTGAAGCCCCCTAGTCTTAAGACTTGGTGTTGGGTGCTAAAATTAATCCTGCATCAAAGATTTATCCTTTGTCTGCCTGGTGTAACAATTTTTTGAGCGTTCTAGGGCGAAACTTTGAATTATACAACCCTGTTTCCATAAAAACCTCTGCCTAAAATGCAAATAAATATAGAATGAAATGATGTGCAGATCGTGTATCCCCATATTTAATTGAAATTAGTACAAAGACAACAAACCAAATGTTGAAACTGAGAAATGTCATTTTTGGGAAAATACATGCCCATTTTAAATTTGATGCGAGCAACCTGTTTAAAAAATGTCACGATATACCGGAATTCACAGTAACCGTGATATAAAAAAAAAATATATTAGTATCATGTTAACAACACACATCTGATAATACTGTATTCACTAGATGAAAATTATGTTGTATTTCTCCAAAAACACCTCTCGGTCTTTCATTCACTTATTCATGGCACTTATAGACAAATGATGCATCTGCTTAAACTACGAGTCTGTTTAACCCTCATCTTACCAACATATCTAACATACAATGACTACCAACTAGGATCCCTGGGGACTCCAAAAATAAACTACTGTAATAAACCACCATCATAGCAAAATGTTTATTTCTACTTAAAACATTATTAGTTATGTATATAATGTAATCTGAAAAGATAACTGATTATTATTATTATTTTAGGAAAGTTGCAGTTGATTTGCATATAGTGTAAAATGAAAATATATACTTTTCTTTAATACAAATTGCAGCTTTTGTACCAAGTACAGTCCACATTAGTACTTAAAAGCTTATTTACCATCCTTTGATTCTGGTATCATTTTGTTTTCATTAATTTAGAGAAAACATTATTTGTATTGGTGAAATCATTTTGACCCCAATATAAAATAATTGAAATTAGATTAGATTCAGCTTTTGTGTTAGTGAACATGGGGTACTAACAGAAGTGCATTTTTCTTTTTGCAAGAGTGCAATGAAGAGTACAATGAAGGCTAATGCAAGTACAAATGGCAATTCTAAATGTGCAATGAAAGCAATCTGATGGTGCAAGGTAGTATGTGCCACTGAAATACGAGGGTAAGAGCAATGAGGTTCCCGTGTTAGACACATGCATGTATCAACTGAAAATGTCCTTATCAGACTTTGCAAAGCAATGTCAGAGTTCAGAAGTACAAAGAGAGTAGTGCAACATGGTCCTTGAGAGACAGTACTTAGCGGTGGGTGGGTATGGTTAGTGATGGGTCACAGAGTTCAGCAGGGTTACAGTAGCTGGAAAGAAACTGTTCCTGAGCCTGCTGGCACGGGAACAAAGAGACCTGTACTGCCTGCCCGGTGGTAGGTAATTTGTGGCTATTGCATCTGTGTCTGTCTCCTTCAAAATGACTGACAGAGAGCCCCTATCCCCCCCAATAGTTTGTAATAATTGAAATTATGACCCATGGGAAACATGAACTCAATGAATTGTTCCATTTATTAAAACTGCATAGGCGGAATTGTGTGCTTTTGACTGGGGTCCCTGAGGACCCGAAGACATTTGTATTTTTAAAAAGCATTAATTGAAAACATAAACTGAAAACAATGATATGACTGAAAAAGTCATGAAAAACTGGAATGATAAAGCACCTGTGAGATATGACAAAAAGTACACCTCTGGGATCCTATCCCAGTTGATAGGATTAGGGTTTATCTACATGCCGCTTTTGTGGCCTATTCACTTGATTACAATTTATTTTTCCAAAAACTCCTCTCGGTGTTAGTCCTTGTGGATCTTTTCTTCGTCTTGTTATCTGGTTGCATTAAGTCTAGTTCTTTTTCTATGCTTTTCTTTTTGTTATTTGTACAGTTATGGTTACAGACTCTCTCCACTTTCCAACACTCATATTTTGTGTGTATTTCATTTGCCAACAAAGTCATATAACACAAAATAAACAAAGTTTAATATGAATTTGGCTGATATAATTATATATTCACATGTTCCATAGATATCGCGATAATATCATCCTGAATTCATTTGGCCACAAAAATCGTGTAGTGATTATCTGATATCGTGAAAGCCCTAGTTGCTTCTCCTCTTCTTTAACTATACTCTATAAGCATTTGGAAACTGAGAAGACCTATTTTTGTAGTTTGGGATGTGATATGTTTTCCAATTCTAGATTAATATACAGTTAGGTTTGGAAATAATTGGACACTGACACAAGTTTTGTTATTTTTGCTGTTGAACAAAATATATTCAAGGAACAGTTAAATACCATGGGCTAAAGTGCAGTCCAAATTGAAGTAAGGGTTTACATATCTTAAATATCTCTTTTTCAAAGGACCAAATGTAATTGGACAATTGAAGCTGTTTCATGGACAGGCTTGGGCTATTTGATATTACCTAGCTGTCCCAAAGGTTAGAAACAAAACCTTTGATGAAGTCTCTTTTTGTCCAGTTTGCTGAAAATCTAAATGTTTAAAGAGTATTTTAAGAAACACATTTAATATAATATCTATTTTCTATACGTTCACTTCTGAAATTCAAATCAATATTATTTTATTTGTTAAGGTGTGGTCTGGTAGGGCCATCCTGCCTGTGATTCCAACACACTCTGGAATGTTGAACTGTCATGAATGTGCATAGTTAGCTGACAGGAGCACTTCATCAGCATTTTATCAATGTTTTGACAATTTGATAAAAACACAATGTGTTCTGTTTAATATGATATGTACCATCCAAATACGCGGTGAGTGAATAGGGATTATTCTGTGTGTAATCAATGTATTACTAAAGAGCTTCTGTGTACCTTTTAGAAATTACCATATTTCAATTTGTTAGGAGTTATTTTACTTGCTTTTTGCTGACAGTTTCAATTTAACAGTCATCTGCTGTTTGGTATTTCTTGAGTGCTGCCCATATTGTCGCATATGAATGTACACGCTTCTGATTTAAAACAATCCCCAACCACATGGTTTTCTCCATCTCCATTCTGTCAAGGGTGATAGCAGATGCTCGGTACTATTCAATGTACTATTTTGGTAGTTCTGCATGGCCCTGGCCAGTGTGTCTGAGGACTGTGCTGGTCAGTGTGGTCAGGCCTGCTTGGTGGTCAGACATTGATTTGGTGTGATAAGCTTGTGGTTTGGAGGGAATCCCTTAACAGTTCCCTGGATGGGTAAGCTTGTGTGTGTATTTGTGTACACGCACAGATATGCGTGCCAAGCCCATGTGTGTATGTGGTTTGGGATCCTTGCCAATTCTAATAATCCCAGAATCCTCTTGTAACAGGAGCCTTTTCCCTAACACCTATACCCTTCCACTCGCTCTCTTTTCCCCTCTGTTCCCCTCTGTTCCCCTCTCTCCACCTCCTGCACACTGATGATTGTGTGGTCCGATCCTGTCTGAATTTGAGCAGCAGTTAAGCTCCGGCTGAGATACGCATGTCCAAAAGGTCCCGGTAAGACCCTGAACACCCCATTAACAGGCTGAGTGGAACCCTGGGTGTATTAGGCTAACTGAAACACCAACAGGGCCAACAGAACGCCAGGGTTGCTGGGACTCTGGGAGAACACAACCTTGCTTTCACACAGGACACACCTCAGTGAACCATCACAGCTCTGCAGTGACATGTCACTGCAGGAAAGCCACACTGGGAGTAGTCTCGCACTGAGTCTTTGTAGTGGCTCTCATCTCTAGGAAGCCTGTCTCTGAGTATCTATGTGACAGTCCCTCCCCTGGGTTCTATTGAAACACTGTGCTCTGTAGTTGGAAGGCCCTCCTGTGAACACACCTCTCAAGTTGAGTGGGGCTTTTGACAAAGTGTGTGTATATTTGTGTGTGTGTGTGTGTGTGTGTGTGTGAAAGAGAGAGATAGAACATAGCAATAAGCAGTGTTTCTGGGTGTACTCATGCATTTGAGGGCATTATCCCTTGTTTCACTCACTGCATCTTCCTCAGTCTAGACATTGTGTGAAGCGTGTCTCTCTGCTTTGGGTTGTTGCCTAGAGGACCTGGGTTAGTTGTGAAAATGAGGTAAATGGAATGTAGACCCTGAGGAATAGAAGGGCAATATCATGGGTTGTTGGGGGGGTTGTAGACAGTGTAGTGAAGGTTGGAGACAGGTGTTGTGGGTCAGGTGTTGTGTTATTCTGTCTCTCGCTGTTCAAATAAACCTACCAATAAAATTATAGACTGATAGTTTCTTTTTCAATGGGCAAACCTACAAAATCAGTAGGGGATCCATTTTTTTCCCCTCACTGTAAATGTAGGCTGCAAATTAGATGGGGCGGAGGTGTCAACCGAGTGGCAGCTGGAATCATCCGGAATTGTCTTGATCTGCGACACAACCAGGACGACTTTGGGCAGGAACAGCAACAGGTCTTTCAAGCCTGGTACCTGGGAGATGTGGGACGAAGACCATGTCCTCTTAAGTTTAAATAGGGCAAGATACAGGGAAAATGTCAAAAGTGCATTTCTTAGAACTAAAAGGATTTACAGTGGAGAAGGAGAACTAAGTGGAGAAGGAGAACTGACCCTACACCCACGGCACAATAATATAGCAGCGTAAACTTTGGGGCTGAGACAGGCGCATCCAGTGACTCTGTGGCCCCATCCTAGGGAGGCCTTGGACAGTGCCTAATAGGCATCATCCGTGAAGTAAGTACTTGTAGTACATAGTATGTAGTAAAGCAATTTGAGATTTGGCTGAGATATATTACATCAGTATTATATTGGGAGCAGAGACCAGGACGACAAACGTCCAATTCCTTCCTTGTCTACCACAGCATACACTAAGAAAACTGTAAAGCATAAGACTTAATCTAGCTCTTTATAGCTAGCAACCAGGAACCCTAAAATAAAATTAGCAAGGCTAAGAATAACCTTGAACTCTGAGTTAGCTCATTTTAAATCTATTTTTCCTAATCTTGTTATTCTGAACTTCATTCTTTATCAGGAATTGGTGTGAAACCGCATTCTGACCGGTGATTACTTGCAAAATGCTGTAATCGTTTTTTTTTTACTCATAAAATCCTAACTAGTGCAGCTTTAATGAGGCAGTATTCTCTAATAAAAATGACTATTACCATAAAATTCCCACATTATCAACAACCGACAAAGGCTGGTCATCAAGTGCACTGAACGCAGAAAGAGCCTCTGCTCTTTCATTTTTTTGCCCATGAGCTGTCTCTGGACATTTTATTTTGCTTCTCCAGTGTTTGCTGCAAAGTTAGCTGTTGTGGTTCTGCACTGCTAGCGTTAGCTTACTCATTGAACTCTGCTCTGTGTCGAATGATGTTTGATCAAATTGCTTGTGTTAAGTGTGGGTTTTTCCTTAACTCCTCTTGACAATTTAGCAGAGCAGAGCTTACACTCTGCTTTATTTGTGTCAATGCTGACATCTGTCTTCCCGCTCTATCAATCTGAGTTCTATATGTTATTTCAATGCGTCCAGAGGCGACACAACCATCAAGTTTCACTTAATGTTTCCATGACGTGTTATTGGTGCATGGTATTGGCATATTTCAATGAGTGCAAGTACATGAGGCCAGTATCGGCACCCCAAAAATCAAAATATCAAAGTGAACATTTGAAAACTCACTGTTGCAATTTGCATGAATTTCATCACAGCAACTCTTAATGTGACTCAGTAGTGTGTGATGCACTCCTGACAACGTCTGGGCATGCTCCTGATGAAACGTCCTGGGGGATCTCCTCCCAGACCTGGATCAGTGCATTAGTGAGCTCCTGGACGGTCTGTGGTGCTTCTTGGTGGCGGCGGATGAACCGATACATAACATCTCAGAGGTCCTCTATTGGATTCAGGTCTGGGGTACATGAGAGCCAGTCAATGCCATAAGCGCCTATGTCATCCAGGAGCTGCTTACACACTCTGGCCACATGAGGCCAGGCATTGTCCTGCACCAGGAGGATCCCAGGGCACACTTCACCTGCTGCAGGGTTGATGCTCTTCTACAGCTCTGTCCAGCTTTCCCTGTATTACAGCTTATCGCCCGGTATCTCCTCATCGCTCTTAATACTGTAATGAGAGACACAGCAAACCTTCTTGCGATGGCACATATATATGTGCCATCCTGGAGGAGCTGGATTGCCTGTGTAACCTGAATGGGCTACAGGTACCACCTCATGCTACCAGTAGTGACAAGGACACTAGCAAAACACTAAACTAGAGACAACTCAGGAAGGATAAGGAGAGAGCAGTTGTCTGTGGCCACCTCCTTCAAAAGCATTTCCTTTTTGGGGGTTGTCTTGCTGTTGCCTCTCTAGTGTGGGATCTGAGCATTAACAACTACAATATGAATGTACATTTCATTAGAAGTGAATGTACCTATATAAACAGGAAACCTCTCTGTTTAGATTATCTCTTTAGGTTGTGCTTTGGTAACCACTGGAATGTTTACATTGACCAGTTGGCACGGGGGTTACTGTCTTGGCTTTGCTAGGCAAACACGCCCCTCAATGAATATAACAGCTTGTAACCAACATTACAGTGAGAAGAGACTGAGTGAGATGGGATTGAGGTTGTATAAGTAAGACCAGGTCCGTAACCTCATGAACAGACTATCAATATGCTGCAATAAACATATGATCTACTCTCTCCCTTGACAACTGGGTATGCAAGTGTTTTGGATAGTGTCTCCATATTCAGTCATATATGTCTTTGTTATTTGTGTGATGAGTATTCAGTAGTCAGTATTTGAATGAAATTTTTCAATAACAAAAATATGGAAATGGGGAGTTGATTTTCCACCAACATTTTTCTTTTCAAAGAGAAATTATCCAGAAATAGGTACTTATACATTTGGTTTGGAGTGTTTTGTAGCATTTTATAACAAGCTTAGACAGGTTTTTATATTGTATTCCAGTCGTTGGATGATGATGTTATCTGTAATAATATATACCAACTATATAAAACTCTAGCTGTCTGTTCATGTGTAAAATATGGATGAGAGTGTATGTCAGTGTACCAGCATCAGCCTTGAAAATGTCACACTTGGCCTGAAATTATCTATAACTCAAACTCATACACATACAGCACTTCTCAAAGTCATCAACTGTATATTAGAGTTAGGGTAACCTGACCATTTTACCCAGTCCAACCCAAGCTCTGGGGAAGCCTCAGGCTAGGCGCAGTCATATAGAATACCTGTAAAATCAGTAGTGGCACATTTTAAGACAGAGCCTGTACACTATAATTAAAACAAAATGCCAAGAAAACAATAGACAAATACAACTTCATTTCACCAACTGGACAGTGCATGCAACCGCAAATCAGTTCAGTGCACGCTACAACTGTAGTGAGTGTAATGATAATCAAATTGCAGATTGTCATTACACTTATTTGGCTATAACAGATGTCTCTTTCTGTTCATCAAATTGCAAGTGCATACTGGACATAGGTAGCTAACAGCGTAGCCAACGGGAACATTTCTAAGTGATTCTTTGACGAAAACATCATTACTATTTTTGCTTAGGCTGCAGGACAATTTAATACATCATAAAAGTGTTCCAACAAATCATGAGGGATTTGGGTAACAGCTTCAAAGTCAGAGACGTAACAAGACGTAGTGAAATCAGGTAGCAACTTTAACACCACATACAGCAGATTACACACTGCAGTACAGCCTCCGATTTGGCAGCCTCTGATTTGGCAGCCTCTGATTTTGGAGTCAGATCTTTAATCACAGGCCCAGGATGGTCCAGAACCTTACAGTCCCATCAGCTACCATCAGGTTCTGGCTGACATTCAGAACATCTACATTTGTTGTTCAGAGCACATTAACCCCCTGAACATTGTCACATTTTCGATACTGTAAATCACACAGAGCAGTTTATTAACTCATTTACCAAGAGATGATGGGTTAATTTAAAAATCTTGTTAGTGCAGATTACACAGTGTAAGTGATGCTATCATCAAATATTATTTGGCTTATTACAGTCGGGCCTCAGATAAGTAGAGAGGGAAAGAGAGCAGAGATGTAGGGAAAAGAAGGGTAAAAACAGCAAGCAGAGGGATGAAAGGAAGGAGATGGAGAGAGAGAGAGCTAGTGTAGCTTTTTGTAGACTACATACTCCTCAATGAAATCTCATTTTTTATTAAATTTCTTCATGGTGAAACGTCCCATTCGCAAACTAATCAGTGAAATCCATGGAACAAACATAAGTGCCATGGGTAGCAAATCCCATAAGCAATTTTAGAGGAAGAAAATGAGCGAAAACTGAAAGCAATACTCAGTTTCAAAACCACTGTTTCTTTTGAAAATATGTTGGGCTGTTGTTTGTGCTTCTTTTTTAAGTCAAGCAGAATACCCATCAGATCTTACCGACTGGTTTTCTTTAGAGACTTTGTCAAGGTCAATTATTTAATCTCTGAAATATTCCGCTTTCTTTCCTCTCAGTTTCCCTCCTTCACTCTACCTTTCAGCACTTCTTCTGCCCTCAGTGAATGACTGGTTAATACTGTGGTGTCTGCTGATTTGGAGTATTCAGCACTGCCCAGCGGTGCACATAATGAAGTGCAAATGGGGCTAATGTGCTTGCTGACGCGTCGGCTTTTAATGATCAGGCCCCAATTGATTTACCTGAGGCCGCTCTGAGGCATTAACTAATAACAGAGCAGAAGAGAGCAGAAATCTAGAATGAATGCTGCATGCCCAGCCTGCCTCAGGGCCAGCAGGTCAGCTTGGTCGTTATTACCAGACGGCAGACAGATCAGCCACAAAACCCACAAAGACATGGACAGAAGCGGGGAACTTTGAAGTGTATTGAGCAGGTAATCTTGTGGTTCCAAAAATGTTATCTCTATCTTGTTGTTTCTGAAGTCGGTGGGGAGTGAGGTCATTTAGACAGTTGTGAATTGGAATTCCAACGCACACACTTGGTCCCGTGTACACTACACATTACACAACACAATGGTGCCACGCACCATTGAACTGATGCCAATTCACACACACACACTTCATGAAACACACTGTTGTACATCTTGGCACCAGAAGTGCTCAGCCATGTGTAAAATAACCTTTGACCTTCCACACCTGCTTGACTGACCATTCACCTCCAAGCGTTTCTAATGAACAGTGAGGTCCAACCAACCGAGGATCAATAGAAACAATTATTTCTATAGAGGCAGAAGAACACAAATCGTCGTTTTGCCCAGATCCCTTTGTGTTGTTAATTATGCTAATATTTCATTACCAACCTTCCTTAGCTGACTTTCCGATTTGTCCCCAGCATGTGATCTCGTTCAAAAGCTTCATGTCTTATAGCCATACAATTTATGATCTAATTAGAGGACAAAATGGATAATCAACCATTTGTAACAATCTTGATTCAATTGTTTCAGTGATTGTCAGCGATTAATTGTCACTATAATCTCTTCAGATGTCATTTGCATAGGTGTAGTCATTCTCATTGTTTTGTTCTTCCTCTCTTTGACATTTGTGTTTTAAATTACATTTTAAGTGAGTTTTCAATTTAAGGATTGGCTGAGAAATCTCAAATGTTTAGTCCTAACAATGGTTAAAGCATTCCTTTCAGATATCCAAACTGTCTACTGTAGATTTATGGTTTGTTTCAATCCTGAGATTGTGTGTATTTTGTCGGTGTATATACAGCATTCAGTATGTGCCTAGCATTATCAACAGTAGCTTTGCTAAGTAGCTTCTACTAAAATCAAAGTGATCCATCACCTACATAGAATGTTGAAGTTTCTAGAAACATACTTCCAACCTCATCATAACATTGAATTTTATATTTCTATGCTGTGCATCCTTCAACTTAAAGGAGACACAATCTTAAATTGGTTGTAGTACTGAGATGTTTTGAAACCTTCCATAGTTTATTGTAACAACACTTAATTAGGAGCTGGCTGTTTTGAGTTCAGTTTATTGCAGAGTTAGTTTATTTCTTCAGGCGTATTTCACAATCCTCTTAAAACAAAGAATTGTGTCAAGATGGCACGGTATAGGTGATTAAAACCAGACTTTTGAATGACCATTAAAAAACTTGCCCACAATAACAATAAAGGTATCCCAATTTGCGGGAATTGTGTGGACATGACAGCACTAAAATACGAAGAATGAGGACAACACGCAAACTGCTGGTCGACGGAGGAAGTATTGTAATCTGACAGTGCAGTGTATGCATCTGACAATGTAGATGGATGTGTTGAAGATAAGTATGCCCATACCATCTGGCAGCTAGTTTGGCAATCTGGAGTGCAGGTACTTGTTTTAAAAGCTTTATGAAGTGTGATAGATCCCAATCTCTAGTCACACAACTATATAACTATGACACATTACTGCACAATATCCAGATTTCACAGATTGATTTAGAATTGATTAGTTCTCATGATTTGGATATCTGGGGGAGGATTAGCTTTAAAGTTTTTGACCATTGACTTATTTTGCATACTATTTTAAAAGGTAAGCCAACATATATAAAAAAGGGAAATACATCCCTACAACCAAACTTGCTTAATGGCAAGTCTGGTTGTACCGTTGGGTAACCAGGACAGAAAAAGCCTGTCTGTCTGTGTATATGTCTGTCTATTTATATGTCTGTCTGTATGTCGGTAAGTCTTTCAGTCCTTCAGTTTGTGTATTTGTCAGTTTTATGTCTGCCTGATTGCCTGTCTGCCTTAGTCTTACCAATGTACCATCTTACTGACTCAGAAGTCAGGGCTTCGGTATCCACTTCTGCCTATCACACTTTTACTATTTCGAATTGAAGTAAAGATCAGAAAGATTATGTATGTTTTTTCCCCAAAGCAAAATAGGCTGTCATTATCTGTAGGGAGAACAGAGTACTTTTGATAATAAGAACTAAGACGTAACTCAACTTAAACAAGGCACGAGCATAACACGGTTACAAAAACAATGACCCACCAGATACAGTAAGGAAGGTCAAAAACAAGGTGATGGTCAAAAATATCAGTTTACAGAAAATACGGATTTTACCATTTAATAATAATTTTGGGGGGATTTTGAGGCTGCCTTTTCACACCATAAACATGCACCATTATTCAGATTGAAGAACCACATGTACGGAGTAGCCTACATCTATTGTGTAAAAACCCATTCTGTTTATAATAACACAGTGGGATTTACATTGAAATACAGTCTAAACACCAGATCTCAGATTGGGTGCATTACTTGTCATGGTTTCATTAGACCATCATGGTGCTTTGAGTCTATCTGTTTTCAGGGTGCTGTGTACACAGTAGAATGGTATTCTTCTCTGTAGCCGATTGGAGTCGAGTCTAGACTCCACAGCACTGTTAATCTGTAACTTGTTCTCCATCAGGTTTACATCCTCCCCTAATCTGACCCGCTACATTCTGTGATTATCCCGCCAGTCCCCCCAGCTCCTGTCCAAATATTGGATCAGTCAGGGATCATCCATCCTAGTCCAGGCAGATTCCATATGAAGACACATTTTGATCGTTCTCAACCCACTGGCAGGACAGGGAGGACTTATCGGAACAGAGCTGTCTGCGTGGCCCATTTTCCCGATCCGTGGTTTAAAAGGCTAGGGAACCGTGCATCTGGCTAACACAGATCTCCATGTCACATCATGCCAGGACATGATATGAGGTCATCCCTTTGGGTGATTTGAGGGCCAATAGTCTTTAAATTTGCTAAGCGCATGACAAATTCAAAGTTTTTAGTCTCTTGGCATACATTTGCTCAAATAGGATTCTGTTATTCCGAGCAAAAATACCATGTTAGCACATTTTAAAATTGGTCTTGTTTTTCATGCAAATGTACTACATGTATCCTAAGTCCGTGTTCTAACTCCAACAAGGATCTGAATATTATGCCTTTGTAACAAGACTGTTTTTCTAACATACAGAGTTTGGCAGTTGCACTCATCCAATGACTAGGGGCTTTAGATTATAATGTACTGGAGGGTCAGTGAGCTATGTTGCACAGTCCATTCCCTTACTGTCATCATCTTATTGACCTTCTTTCATCTTTTCAAACTTTCTTCTCCCAGACACCAGATTTTACATGCACTTGCCCTCGTATGGCCTAAATTCTCACCAATGTCTTTGTTTAGAGTTTCTGTGAATGTTATGCAAAGTCATTCATTACTACCGGGGTTTTGGGTTTCTGATCTAAGCACACACTTTCAGCTGTGCTAAGTAAACACTCATGAATTGCAGCTTGTATGAATTTTAACAAAATATACACTTTCATTTTCATATTTGAGAAAATATTTTCAATAAACTATTCAAGTTATTGTTTTCAAGGCATGATTTTTTCTCCATCACTCACAGCCAAAGATATTAATAGTTGACATTCATCTGCTGTTTGCCATGTTTCCCTATGATTTGTGCTGAGTGCTAGTGTGCATACGTTATCGGCTCTGTAAAATCGGATCTAGAAAGATTGCATCCACCATGAAACGTAAAAGGCAAATGTGAGCAGATTATGTAAAAGACCCTCTCCAATCAATGCTCTAAAAATGAAAGAAATAAGGACATTTAATCGTGTTAAATTCAAAGAGGATGCAGCGTTGTTTGTTTTGGAACTGCCATTACGCCTTAAAAGAATAAAAAGCAGCCACACAGTGTCATTAATCTCCTCCTGTCAGCTGCTAATTTCTTCCTGATTTAAGGTTGAACAGTCCCTTGAAGAAAATTGCATTTCACATACAGGATACCCATTTGTGACTTTATTGGCCATTTTCAGAATGTAATAAATGCTCTACACCTTGTTAAGCCACAGGAGGTGATATAGCCATAGAAGTATTAAATAACACTGGGTGTCAATCTAGGACCCTGCTTCTAGTTTGTATCTAGATCTTTGATTTAGTCTTTGATAGATGATGATTGTGGCCAATTGGGTGAGACATCAAATGTAACTACATTGTGTCCTCTGAAGCACTTGTATGATACTGGGTTTGCTCTGACCAACGGAACATGAGTCATTGCATTTGATAAGAGGAAAAGTAAAATGTTTGAATACCAGTTAATTTCATTAACATTAAGTCATCTGATAACAAGGAATCTGCACCTTACTGATTCCCTGTTGAAGGAAATCTTGAATACTAATCACTTTAAATATTTTTTATTTGTATTCTTTAGGGATGGGATTGGAGCTGTAACAGGAACAAACTAAACAGCAAGTCTATTGGCCATTTCTTCCCTTTCCTTGAAAACACCTTTTAAATTCATGTGTTTGCATCTACACCCTTGTTTTGTGACAGAGAGTACAGTACCATTTATGTTCATATATTCTGTCCCCAAGAGAGTAACCTCTTGCAGAATATTTGATTGCAATAGTAGTCTCTCAAATGGACATCGAGACTGTTCATGAGGATCACTGTACAAGAAGCCATGTTTATTTGAATGTATGACTATGACAAGGCACAGGCCATGTAATCTAACTTATTTATTTGCTCATCATGTAATCATGGGAAGGAGTAGCAAAGCAGGAAGACTTCCAGTAGACATAACATTGGTAGTTAAATTAGTCAGCCTCCGCTGTACTTTGCAATCTAATGGGAGGTCCTTGTATGCTGTTGGCAACATAACTTAAACGTTAGGTTATATTAGCTTGCATTAAGTTACAATCATGCCACTATGCCAGATGGCAGCTGGCTAATTAAATTGATTTGATAGTGTTGCGTGAAATTCCCCCTTCAATACAACATTTTGCTACATTCTAGTTTAAATGGCTTTTTTAAATAATTCTGTATAATGTATTTTTTGTGTGTCGTCAGCTCCTTTTTTCGCATGCAAAATATCTGAATTGCTTTGCCTATTTTGCTCCAGCGTACTCTTGTCTCATCCACCCTGCTGTGTTTTTTAAACCTCTCCCCACCCAACACTAATGACACAATGACATTTGATATCCTCCTCTGAAATGCCATGACGGTATTCTATCCGTATGATTTATTGCACTGAACTACTTAGATTACCTTTTATTTGACCTTTTTTATGACCACCAGTAAATGCACATTCTTTATTTTTGTGCATATCAGGGATTGTTCTCTCATAAGGCTCACACAGGCACTACTGAGTCACAAGGGTAATCTAAAGTACGTGTCGTTTGAAAGTCACAATTCATTTGTCAGACATACCAGGTGACTTTTCAGGCTTCCCATTAAGAGACAGCTGAAATCAGGAGCGCTTGTTGGTCCATCCCAGCAAACTAAAATAAGACTTTAGGATGTCCAAAATAGTCACCCAGTGCTCTGATATTTTCTGGTACGCTGGGAGTTTTGTCTAGTGCACTGTTGGTCCCAAGGATGATTATATGATATTCATGGTAAGGTTTTTGTTTTTTCTCGGTCTTTCTTTGTGGTGGTCAAAAATACATTTTCCAGCTTTGTATGTGTTTTCTAAATAAAGAGCACACCATCGCTTCATACACTAGATGCACACATAGCTTTTTAAAGAGTTTTATTAAATATAAATATGTCTGACATACAGTATTATTGTGTATTTATGTAGATGATTGTCTTACATTTTTCTATTCAAAGTACAGTAAATCTAAGCAATGTCAAAATGGACCCAAGTAAAATCACTTGTCAAACTTAATGTCCAAATCCACAGGACATTAAGTAGAAATCCTAAATGAGGTCATATTAAAATGTCATGATCATGATTGTGATGATCATTGAAGTCCAAAAACAACACCTCACAAAGAGAAGAAACACATAAACCTACCTTTTTATTATTATTGGACAGATCTTACGATTCCGATTCATAAAAAAGATTGAAATAATTTTTATCATATTAATTAAATTATACATTTATAAGACAACAGCTGTTGAAATAATATATACATATATATATATATATATATATATATATATATATAAATATATATATATATTTATATATATAATATAGATAATATGAACAATTTACAGTATAATGTGGTATGTGTTTCTGGATAAATTGGTTATGATAGGGGTAGCATGGTAGACAGAGCTTGAGTGTGAACTGCCATGTTGTGGGTTTAGAGACACTGGTTAAGTTATTTTCTCGGTTGGTGGTTGGTCAAAGTAAAAAAAACTGTCCAGATGGTCTAGAGAGGCTTGCTATTGGAGAGTTTAAAGAGCAGAAGTATCCAGGGTGGGAATGGTCAGCCATGATCTTGGCTGAATGCTTCCTCGTACAGGAAACTTGTCAGTCTGTGATTGAAGGCGGATGGCAGCCTGTGACCCTCTCTGCCTCCCTGACAACATGCAGTAGTGAGCAGAAGCAGCCATGAGCTGACAAACCACACTGACCGAGGAGGCTTTCTATGATGGCTCTGTAGAACTGGTGCAGAATATGTGGGAGAAGGAAAATAATCAGTCTAATTACTTTGAGAACTACGTTTGTAGTTTGTGTTGAATATATACTTTTTATATTATATTTTTATTTGTGCAAGCTTCTCAGCAGTATGTTTATAAAATGAATGCACCTTTTGTAAATCACTCTGGATAAGAGTGTCTGGTCAATGACTAAAATGTAAAGAATTTAATTATTAGGTTACACAATTGAGATTTGATCAAATTTGTTCACAATTCAATGTACAAGCTTGTAAAATACAGTATTCAAGCATGGATATAAATATACAGTCTTGAAATGTAAGCTTCCAAGCAGCACAAACCTAAATGTACCAGCTGGGAAAATGTAATTACAGATTTAAAGATCAGACTTGGGGCCACAGCCTTCAGTGTGAAACCACAGAACTCAATATACAACCACAGATGTTGACATACAAGTACATAGACTTTTGACATTTTTAATATTCCATTCAAGTTCTCAGTAGAACTTGTGGTAATAATTATGCATTTTATTATGTCAACTGTATACATTGAGTAAAATTACATTGGGAGTCATCAATATGGCCATGGAATTACAGACTAAAGAAGTAAAAACTGGCCAAAATGTAAAACAAGCTTTACAGAATCACATGGATTTTTTGTCTGCATTGAACACTACCTGTAACTGTAACTGTAAGTCACTCTTTATAAAAAAAACATCTGTTAAATGAATGAAATTGAAATAAATCATTGGTCACTGTAGGCTACATCATAAACATGAAATGTATTTCTAACTGTTATGGGATTTGCTCCATTGGTTTTGTTGTTTGCAACCTACCAGAAATATACTCAAATAACCATAGTAGCCTATTGGCTGTGTACAGTAAATATATAACTTACAGTTGGTGTTTACATATTTATTTGTTTGTTTTTTCATTTAATTTAACCAATATTGAACCAGATGAATCTGTTGAAAACCAATTCCAATTATTCATGGCATACAAAATATACAAAATATACATACAAATGTGAAAATATACCCTGTATTCAGAGGAATAGAAATGAACTAAATACAGCAAGATACATTTAGCAAAAGGATAAAAGCAGGTGCATTGATACAATAGCAGTGTTTTTGGTTTTTGGAGGAGTGATGTGTGTTAAAACTCAAATCACTTCCACTAATTTGTGCATGTGATTCTGAAAATGTTTTTGCTCACCAGTGTCCCATAATTTTTTTGGAATTTTGGTACCAAGTGATAATACTTGGCATTGATTGAATATAGTTGAGGTATTTCAACTGGACAGCATACTACTATTTAATTTCATTATGACCACAGAACAACCTCTGGGACATCTGCAGGACTAACTGTTCAAAATACAACCTCCAGGGGCCCACAACACAATGTCCTGACCACTTTAGAGGACCCTTTTGTGATGTCCTGAGGAGGTCCTAACAACATATATATATATATATATATATATATATATATATTTTTTTTTTCCCTGTCCTTAGAACTACACAAAGGTCTGAGCTGAAGCCTGTATATCCACTCTTGATCTAAAGTTAGGCCATGAGGCCAATACCCCCCTCCCCAATGGTTATTTCTACTTTCTTTTCAGAGTGCTGCTGCCAATCTCTGTCAGTCTTCCGCATGCTTTAGAATTTAATAAAGGCAGAGGTGAAAAAAGAAATGAAAAGAAAGAAGTGGAGAGGGAGAGAGAGAGGGTAGGATAAGAGAACATTGAGATGAGGCATCTATCTCCCTTTTCTTTGCATGAAGTGGCTCTGTCTTTTCGGGCTCAATAAAGGGAGAGATGGGCTTCAGGCAATCACAGAAACCCTTCTCTACTCTTACTTCTACCTTCTACTCATTCCCTTACCCCCCCCTTTCTCTTTTCCCACTTATTCACCCCCATGAAATCAGTATTGCCATCTGCATCTAGCCACATTTAATGCAGTACCTCTCAAGAAAGCTTGCAGAAAGGAGTGGAATATGTTGCCATCTGTAACTGGCATGGGGAAAAGGTAGCAAGCATGGGAGGCTTACAGTAGGCCTACTGGAGAGTACAGTGCAGTTGTACAATGCAGTCCCTTGGGTAAATTAAGCTGATTGTAGTGGGGAGTAGTGGAGAAATTGGTGACACTCAGCATCTCCTCCATTAAGGATCACTCAATACCATCCACTCAAAGTTAAAATACTAAGTAGTACTCAAGTTGATCATCCATCTCTCAACAGTAGTGAAATGTTTTTTGCGCCTCGCAACCCTCCATCTCTTAGATTCACTAAGCAAATATATCAGGTGATATGTGGAATGAGGATATGTTCACTGGGGGACAGCGCTAGGACAAATCAGCAAATCTGACGTAGCGGACATTACAAAGGGTTATCATCTCACATGCACATTCATTAAAAAGTTGCTCACGCTGCATGTCACCACTCTGTTTGGATATTTTAAAGTAATAATTCTGATTTAAACGGTCCTGGTAGCCTAGTCTGTGTGTTAGTCATAATAGAAGACGGCTGGCTTCATCTGAGCTCCTCCGGTTTTATTGTTATCCGCCACACAATCTATGCGTCCTAGAGGAGAGGACCAGTGAAACATGGAGGGACAGGGGTTTGAAGGCACTGGCCATGTCTGGGGCACTGCTGCTGCTGAGTCAAGTCTTTTGCAATTAATTCCACTCGTTGGTGCCGGTCAACTGAAATGTCTATGTTACAAAGAGTTTTGAAAATGTTTCAGCTCTCATCACCTGAAAATTCTGGGAATTTTGGTAATAAGTGATAATACCATTCACACTTATTAAATATGGTTACACTATTTTAGCTGGCTAGCATACCAGTATTTTATTTCATTATCAAAACAACGTCCCAAAATGCATCGTCCTGACCCCTTTAAAGGACCCTTTTGTGATGTCCTTGGGATACGCAGTTGAAATGGGGCCAGAGGTAGGCGAGTGGAGTGGAGCTGAAGCAGGTTTCCAAAATGTTGTAGTCATCTGTCCCGCTGCCATTTCCCTATTCCCGCTAACACTCAGTGATGAGCACTGGGCACACTCTGTCAGTAAATCAATATGAAATGTTAGCCTACAAAATTAATGAACCAATCTGCACGGAACTTATCTAGACCCCAAGGACTAGGATTCAAACGGCTAAAATAACGTTCTGAAATAGCCTATTATTGTTCTGGCTGAGTTTGTAGATTACTATATTACAGTATTTTATGTACAGGTTAATATAAACATTGGCATTTTTTGTTTTTACCAGGCTAAACCAAAATGTAAGAAGTGCGTTCCCTTCACTTGTCTGGATATGGGTGAATGCTTTTGCATGCCAATTATTATTGTGGTTAAACACAATGAAGTGTGCAGCTTTTCACAATAGAAACCAGATCATGTGTGATAATTGTTTAAAGCACTCATGCTCTCTTTCATTACAATTACATGTAGTCAGTTCCTCTGTACCCTGTGTATACAGTACCTGTATGTGTATATTACAGTTATTCATTTAGCAGACACCCTCTGATCCAGAGCAAATTACAGTCAACAAATTGATTTCAAGAAATTAGGTGGAGCACACAAGTCAGTAGTAGTAAGTACACCCCATTCGATTCATTGGTTACCAACGAAAGTCTGTTAAGACCACAATTAACAGACATATTTAATCATGGCAAGCATTAGCTTACAAAGGCAACAGAAGGTCTGGCTTCAGTTATTTTAGATTAAACTCTGTTGATGGGGAAGGCTTTCAGAGATTTTTCTGAAATTTGGCAGAAATTCTACTGTCCTTGTCTCAAAGGGAAGTTTCAGGATTGGGTTGCAAGGACAGAGAAGAGTTTTGTCTGGGCAGATCACAAACTACCTACCCAAACAGGTGGGACAGCCAAAAGCTCATACGTGGCAGGATGCCCTGGTCGGGACATAAGGTTCCCCTGATTCATAGGCAAGCACCATGGCAAATACTTGTTTCAACTGGAAGCCAGTGTACTGAGCGGAGGAGCCAGGTGACATGGGAGAACTTGGGTAGAACTGAAGGTTGGACACCCCGATGGCTGCGGCATTCTGGTTAAGTTGCAGGGATACATAATAGCAGCTGCGGTAATCAAGACAAAAACCTAAAATGGCGAGTGGGTGGATTAGTACCTGCGCTGCTTCCTGTGTGATGTCATACTCTGAAAATGTTGCAGGGCATCAACCTGCTGGAGGGGGACACTGCAGGTTGCAGGTTGATGCCACAGGTTGATGCCACGGTTGTCAACCGTGAAGGACATTGAAGGGGACAGGCCTTCCCACGGAAGAAGAGCTAGAAGTGGTGTGCCGATATCCAAGCAGACATGTGCGCCAGCCATGCAAAGGTGTATTGCCACCTGGTTGTCAGTAGAAGAATAGTTGAGTGTCATCTGCATAGCAATGATGGGAGAGACCATGTGAGGATATGACAGAGCCAAGTGACTTTGTGTAAAGAGACCATTAGTAAGAGGCTGTGGAGCAGACAGATCCACTCCACATCACCTGGTAGGAGCAGCTATGTCAGTGTACAAAAACAGGTGCTAGCATTTAGCAGTTATAGCTACAAACATCATTGACAACCAATACAGATTTCTGTTTGCTATGTATGCTACAAACTTATATGAACGGGTGTTAGTTATCAACAGTCACAACAGTCAACAGTCACTCTAAATCCGGAAAGGAACATTTCTAAGTGGGCTTTTAATTTTATTGCTGTGGTCTCTTAATTTTAACCCTTCTGTTCCTCACTCAAAACCTTCCTTTTAAATTTTTTTGGAAAGTAAAGAAAAAGGTGCATATGTCTCTTAATTTATTCCGGAGCTGTATGCAGGAAAAAAGCCAAATATATCCAAATCAAGTTGAAAAATGACATTGCCTCTCTCTTATAATAAATTCAGCATGAAGGATCTTACAAAAATCCACATGGTTGGACCTTATTTTCTGACTGTGTGCCAATGACAGGTTCTTTCTATCTCCCACAGTCTGCATTACATTACATTGACCACTTTACAACATCTGTAGTGATAACGTTTAATATTTTTGATAAAGTTTAATAGTTTAAGTAGTATTTAAGATATAAAACAGACATAAGTAAGCATTTTAATCTTTCTGCATGTATTGAAGTTAGAACATTGTGTCCAGCTTTAACCGTGCGGTAGGAGCCAGCTATTTAAATAATAATAAATATACTTCAAAAATATTTATTTTGATATTTAAAATGTGGCACTTTTGCATGCCCCATTAAATGGAGCTGAGAGAGAGTGTGGGGGAGGGAAAGAAACACACAGATAAAGAGTAAGAGAGAAGAGGAACAGAGACCGTAGTACAGGAGTGTGAATCTGACACTGTTAATCTCCTTTCCCATTTGCCGTGTTGTCATGCCCCAGTAAGTTGAAATAGGCTGGATAATGAAAAGAACAGCATCCAACTCATTAATTAAATTAGCTCTCCTTATCCTCCCATCTGGCCATGTCTACTCCTCCACACTCCCAGTTCTAGGTAGGCGGCTAGGAAAGGCTACAGCTCTTAGAATTAAATTGACTTCGGACAAGTCAGCACACACACCATTTCACCTTACTTATTTATCTGAACAGAAGCGGCTGTGCTTGACTGTCATTGTTTATTCTCTAATTCAGTTTTGCCTACAGGTAATGGCTGTTATTTACAGCTGTGGAGAAGTGCAGAAGGGAGAGATAGCGAGGAGGGAAGGAGAGGAGGGATTTGAAGCCTCAAACGGGAGAGGGAGCAGATAATCACAGAGGATGTTTAACTGGTAATGAGATTCAGCTGCTAGATGCTGGGATATTATGGTGGGTGCTGACGTTAACCAGCGTAATGCAATCTGCCAATTTTGGGGTCTAATGATAATTTACTAAGTTGTATGCAGCTTTTTGAAATAAATGAAGAATTTATGTTGCTCCTGGTGACTTGTTTGTTATGGTTTTTCATGTATAGAATCAATGTATCAAGTGCTTCTATGGAGTAACTTGAGTTAAATCCTGCTAAGATCTCTGGGATTATTAATTTCAGGAGTGATATTTTTTTAGTGGTCTTAGGTAATCTCTGAGCCAAAGGAACATCAGTGTTTTGAATGTCTTTTGAACATTGCTTTCTTTGGGTTGCTTTGTCTTTGAAAGGTCCAGTGTGTGCCATTTGAAGCCTGCCGTCTTTGTATGCTTGCGGATGTCAGTAGGAGCTAGTGTTTTCACCAATATAGGAGCCCTATCAGATTCAGGCAAAGTTTTGAGTGTGTTTCTTTGTGTTTATATGTTTGGGTGTGTGTCAGCGTGTCAGCATGTGTCTGCACAACAACCAGTGTGCTAGGTAAAGTAAATATGCAAGACTTCAATAACTTCTACAATGTTTCCAAATGTCCCAGTTGGATGGAATGAAGCGGATGTCCAAAAGTACTACCACCAGGATGTCTGGCAGACAATTTACTACAGAAAAATTACTAGAATATGCATGTACAGTGGGGAGAACAAGTATTTGATACACTGCTGATTTTGCAGGTTTTCCTACTTACAAAGCATGTAGATGTCTGTAACTTTTACCATAGGTACACTTCAACTGTGAAAGACAGAATCTAAAACAAAAATTCAGAAAATCACATTGTATGATTTTTTAAAATAATTAATTTGCATTTTATTGCATGACATAAGTATTTGATCACCTACCAACCTGTAAGAATTCTGGCTCTCACAGACCTGTTAGTTTTTCTTTAAGAAGCCCTCCTGTTCTCCACTCATTACCTGTATTAATTGCAACAGATTGAACTTGTTACCTGTATAAAAGACACCTGGCCACACACTCAATCAAACAGACTCCAACATCTCCACAATGGCCAAGACCAGAGAGCTGTGCAAGGACATCAGGGATAAAATTGTAGACCTGCACAAGGCAGGGATGGGCTACAGGACAATAGGCAAGCAACTTGGTGAGAAGGCAACAACTGTTGGCGCAATTATTTGAAAACGGAAGAATGTCAAGATGTCGGTCAATCTCCCTCGGTCTGGGGCTCCATGTAAGATCATGAGGAAGGTGAGGCATCAGCCCAGAACTAGACGGCAGGACCTGGTCAATGACCTGAAGAAAGCTGGGAACACATTCTCAAAGAAAACCATTAGTAACACACTACGCCGTCATGGATTCATATCCTGCAACGCACGCAAGGTCCCCCTGCTCAAGCCAGCGCATGTCCAGGCCCATCTGAAGTTTGCCAGTGACCATCTGGATAATCCAGAGGAGGAATGGAAGAAGGTCATGTGGTCTGGTGAGACAAAAATAGAGCTTTTTAGTCTAAACTCCTCTCGCCATGTTTGGAGGAAGAAGAAGGATGAGTACAACCCCAAGAACACCATCCCAACCGTGAAGCATGGAGGTGGACACATCATTCTTTGGGAATGCTTTTCAGCAAAAGGGACAGGACGACTGCACGGTATTGAGGGGAGGATGGATGGGGCCATGTATCGTGAGATCTTGGCCAACAACCTCCTTCCCTCAATAAGAGAATTGAAGATGGGTCGTGGCTGGGTCTTCCAGCATGACAACGACCCGAAACACACAGCCAGGGCAACTAAGGAGTGGCTCCGTAAGAAGCATCTCAAGGTCCTGGAGTGGCCTAGCCAGTCTCCAGACCTGAACCCAATATAAAATCTTTGGAGGGAGCTGAAAGTCTGTATTGCCCAGCAACAGCCCCGAAACATGAAGGATCTGGAGAAGGTCTGTATGGAGGAGTGGGCCAAAATCCCTGTTGCAGTGAATGCAAACCTGGTCAAGAACTACAGGTTACGTATGATCTCTGTAATTGCAAACAAAGGTTTCTGTACCAAATATTAAGTTCTGCTCTTCCGATGTATCAAATACGTATAAATTACGTATGTCATGCAATAAATCCAATTAATTATTAAAAAATCATACAATGTGATTTTCTGGATTTTTGTTTTAGATTCCGTCTCTCACAGTTATAGACCTCTACGTGTTTTGTTAGTAGGAAAACCTGCAAAATCAGCAGGGTGTCAAATACTGCTGATTTTGCAGGTTTTCCTACTTACAAACTCAGCAGTGTGTTAAATACATGTTCTCCCCTCTGTATCATCTGTGTATGCATCAAATACATCTGTGTTATTTGGATGACCCTGTTTCTATTTCACATTGGGCTATACCAAATCTGCTCTGCGGGAAAAAAAATCACAGAATCCAGATATTCAAATGGAATTCAACAATATTCAAAAATGAGTTGAACTTAGTAGGGAGTCAACTCTATGTATTAATAAATAATTAATTTGCCCAAGTTAATAATCATAAAGCATAAACAGAATGCATCAGTGTTTTATATTAACTTTCTGAAGAAGCAGTAGGATTGCTCCTATCCGTGGGATTGCTCCAATCTGTGGGATTGCTCCTATCCGTGGGATTGCTCCTATCTGTGGGATTGCTCCAATCTATGGGATTGATCCTATCTGTGGGATTGCTCCTATCTGTGGGATTGCTCCTATCTTTGGGAATGCTCCTATCTGTGGGATTGCTCCTTGTCCTGTTTGTGTGAGATGCAAGTCTATGACTTTGTGTAGCCAGTCTTATGGTTGATAGAGGCTTTCCAGAACCTTATTTATTAAATGTTAACTACAAGGTAGCATGTGCTTAACTGTTAAACTGGTACAATGATTATTTGCATCAATGTTTTTAATTATTTTTTTTACCAAACAACAAATGGCTAAAAGAACAAACAACATAGGCTCTTGCTAGGTGAACAGTTGAATTTAAGGATATATTCAAAAAAAAATCACACCACAGTAAAGTCAATTAAACTTCAGGGATTTCAATCTGTCCAGTTAGGAAACATATGCGATTGTGAATCAATGTCACCTGTTTTGGAGCAAATAAAAGTGTCAACAGGTGCACTGGAGAGGCAACAGCAAGACAACCCCCAAAAAGGGAATGCTTTTGCAGGTGGTGGCCACCGACAATTGCTATCTCCTTATCCTTCCTGAGTTGTCTCTAGTTTAGTGTTTTGCTAGTGTCCTTGTCACTACTGGTAGCATGAGGTGGTACCTGTAGCCCATTCAGGTTACACAGGCAATCAAGCTCCTCCAGGATGGCACATATATATGTGCCATCGCAAGAAGGTTTGCTGTGTCTTCTAGTACAGAGCATGTAGGAGAAACCAGGAGATGGACCGTTACATTAGGAGAGCTGAACACGGCTTTAGAAAGCCATCAACCCAGCTGCAGAACCGGTATCTGCTCCTTTGTGCGAGTAGGAATAGGATGAGCACTGCCAGAGCCCTAAAAAATGACCTCCAGCGAGCTACTGCTGTGCATGTTTCTGACCAAACTGTCAGAAACAAACTCCATGAGGGTGGCATGAGGGCCTGACATCCTCTAGGTGGGACCTGTGCTCACAGCCCAGCACCGTGCAGCTCGATGGGCATTCACCAGAAAATACCAGTTGTGTGATATAAGTGTTCCCTTAGTTTTATTGAGCATTGAATTTTATATCTTTATACATCTTTTAATACAGAACTTCAAACATAGAATAATGGTTTAGTGTCTATTACCAGAATGCTAAAATGTTCTCAAGTTCTAGAAGTTTTCTACTGGCGATGTTAGCTAATGTCATGGAATACAAACACATGATATAACATTAAGAAGTGACATTGTGCAAGCTAACATGAGGAGGCGCAGCATGTAGTCTACTATAGGCAATCTGTATGCGCAAGGGTGTAGGGAGCAGCACTGACAGAGGGCAAAGGGAGACGAAAGCGGTCATTCACTTCCCAAAAACATAGGTAACATTGTGCACCTACTACTTATTAACGTGGCTAATTAGCAAGTGAAATCCAACAACTCACCAGCTTGCGCTTTTTCCCACTGTGAGTGACATGACTGGCTCCTCTTTTCTGAGGAACTATGACTATCATTAAGCTTCATAATAAGTACAAAAGGTTGACAAGTGAAATAAAATGTGATCTGCTTTATCTTCTAACAAATTGCACAAACTGACTGCAGGAATCAACATATAAAGTGGCTACAACAAGTCAAAATGTTACAATGTTTTAAGGGATAGCTAGAAATGTATTGACAGTATTTCAAAACCATCCCATGGCTGTTTCAAATCCCTGCGATATGAGACATCCTGATGATCCTGATATTATATCAAAATGTTGAGGTATGTAAACCTTTAAATCATTAACTTTGTATGAGATTGCAGTATTTGATATGCAACAATATGCAATAAATTATTTATTTAGCAGGATCAACAGTATTTCCAGTTGCTTTCAAAGGTATTCACCAAGCCATGAATGTTTTTGAATAGTCTCTACAGCTTTGCACTTTGGACAAAGCAAAAAGGTGTGGATGTTCAACAGGGCTGGCTTGCCTCTGTGCTCAAGCTCATCGTGGCAAGTTGGATAGCAGCAGATTTTGTCGTAGCTATGGGCAGGAGAGTGCGCTTCTTTCCGTTAGCGTTGGTTCAGACATATACTGCTGGGCTATCAGTTTGACAGGATTTATTACAGACTGGCATGAAGTGCACCTGGGGACACTCACCTGTAGACTACCCAAACTGAGCAGTTCATTTATTTGCTTTTTTCTAACTTTAAGGGTTTTTTATATTTCAATCTAGCAGCTACTATGTCTACTGACGTACAGACTGGTAATAAATGAAAGATAAAATTGAATAAACAAGTGGAGGAATATAACAAATGCAAATGCTTTGTTTCAGGTATACTGCATGATACGATTATGCAAATAACATCCTATCATGCTCTACGTCATATTTACAAATGCTGAGCAGGCCCAGTTGACAAGAGGAAAGGACTAAATGTTAGGCAACACCCTCCACCACCATCATCAAAACACCAAATGAGGGAAGGTATTTTGGAATATTTATCTCTCCATTAGAGTTACAGAAACTCATAGAGTCTATGCCAAGGCACATTGAAGATGTTCTGGCGACTCATGGTGGCCCAACACCTTGTTGAGGCACTTTATGTTGGATTTTCCTTTAATTTGTCAAGTGTCGGTGTGATTTGACAATAATTGAAAACGTAACAAATACACATGATCATGTATTCACTATTATTCAGTAATACATCAAGTTTGATTGATTTGGGTACTGCAAGGGAACATTGTCTTCATTCTACCATATGTTTTAAAACATATGTGGGTAAATGTGACATAGAATATCTGGTTACATCTGGGATGCAAATGGCTTTATACCTTATTCACCTGTTGTAACAGGGTGTGGATGTAAACAATAAGACTCCCACTGATCATTTAAAAACCTGGGATCATCATGGTTTGGAACTCTACATAACTAAATTAACACATGCCACACGCAAAACATAAAGATTATTGCTTCTCCCTCACCAGCTCCCACTTGATGTTCCCTGAGAATGTCCTTCCCATGTACACATGCAGGGATTCCGGATAGCAATATGCTGAGCATCTGTCTACTAACATTATACAAAAATTAGTAAGGAGATTAGCATTGCATATCCCAGATTATCCCAGTCCGTTAGTGTAACAGCCAATTGGCAAAATGACAAGGATTATGTTACGATTGTGACCGTAGGCCCACAGCTGAATTTGTAGGTTATATGGTCTCATACTATATTCATTATTCTAAATTGTATCCATATAGCCTACATAACAAGTCCCCAAACAGAAACAAGATATTCCATTCTCGGCAGATCTTTTCGGCAGACAAAGAAAGGAAAGCCTCCATTCATTAGCCCTTTTAGACTGAGTCTCAATCAATAGATAAAGTTGGATTGAATTGGTCTTGATTTCACTGAATAGTGGTAGCAGAATGTCTAATGATGGAGTGTACCAGAGAAGGTAATAATCCATTAGGCCTAGCTGAGTAATAATAAAATAATAATATTTAGAGGTTAATAATGATAAAAATAGCCAATGTATCACCAGGACCCTTTCATTAGACTCTTTTTGTGTCCACTGATTTGACTAATGGTAGCTGACTAGCTGAATACTTTTTGTCCAGTAATAGTCTAAATAATACATTAAAATCAAAGTATTTGTTCCACATTTAGGTAAATTCATGCTGTGCTTAAACGTGCTAAATAACATATAAATGGGAAAAGCTAAAATACATACTATATCCTACCAATGAACTGGACATGGAGGAGCTGGTTTAATGACCAGTCTGGAGTTGTCAAGCCAAGGGTTAGTTTGAATACTGTACCAGTTTTTAGTGTTTTGGGCTTCTATGAAAATAAGTATTTGGTTGCAGAAAGGTATGATTTTCCTGCAGTGAAATAGCAGACCATATCTCACTTTCGCATTCAATAGCTAGGAACTTGTGTCATTGAAATATCCCCTCTTTGTCATCTCCACAATGGATAGATCATGGTAGATGTGTACCAGATTCTGGGTACTTCACATTTCAAGCAGCTTTACCGGCTATTCACTGAATGGTCTACTTCATCTTCAGGCTAAACTGATTTCCGATCAAAGACCTTGGCTTGAATTTGCACTTTGTGTTGTGTGCAATTTATCTTTGCAAGCTTTAAGGTTCCAAGCTTGTCAGAGCTAAAGCCTTACAGAGAATGGATTCAACTTTTAGTCAAAATCTTTGGAAAACTCTTCTTGTAGAATTTATTTTATGATGGATGTGAAGTCTGTGTCTTCAGTAACACCAAACTATTTTCTGCTAGGACTGTTTTATATTTTTTTGGTTTGATTTAGCACTACTGACTTATATTACACTGGAAATAAGACAGGTGGATTTTGTTGGATATCTGTTAATTTATTTTAATAAAGAAATTCAGTGAATTAGATGACTTTGCTTTCCTTCTTACATAATAATGACAAATGTTTGTTTGAAGAAAACGTCAGACTTGTGTGGTCGAAGTTAACAGGAAGTCAATATGTAGATAAGTAATTTTTGTGAAATACATTGAACAAAGTTATAAACGCAACACTTTAGTTTTTGCCCCCATTTATCAGGAGCTGAACTCATAGAGCTAAGACTTTCACTCTGTACACAAAAGGCCTCTTAAATATTGTTCACAAATCTGTCTAAATCTGTGTTAGTGAGCACTTCTCTTTTGTCGAGATAATCCATCCACCTCACAGGTGTGGCATATCAAGATGCTGATCAGACAGAATGAGTATTGCACAGGTGTGCCTTAGGCTGGCCACAATAAAAGGCCACTCAGAAATTTGCAGTTTCACTGTATTGGGAGTCCGGGGGGGGTGGTCTGAAAACCAGTCAGTATCTGGTGTGCCCACCATTTGCCTCACGCAGTGCAACACATCTCCTTCGTATAGAGTTGATCAGGTGGTTGACAATGGCCTGTGGAATGTTGGTCCACTCCTCTTCAATGGCTGTGCGAAGTTGCTGGATATTGGCAGGACCTGGAACACGCTGTCGTATACACCTTTCCAGAGCATCCTAAACATGCTCAGTGGGTGACATGTCTGGTGAGTTTGCTGGCCATTCAAGAACTGGGATGTTTTCAGCTTCCAGGAATTGTGTACATTTCCTTGCAACATGGGGCTGTGCATTATCATGCTGCAACATGGGGCCGTGCATTATCATGCTGCAACATGTGGCCTTGCATTATCATGCTGCAACATGAGGTGATGGTCATGGATGAATGGCACAACAATTTGTCTCAGGATCTCGTCACGGTATCTCTGTGCATTCAAAATGACATCAATAAAATACACCTGTGTTCGTTGTCCATAACACACGCCTGCCCATACCATAACCCCACTGCCACCATGGGCCACTCGATCCACAACGTTGACATCAGCAAACCGCTCACCCACACGACATACATACACGCTGTCTGCCATCTGCCCTGTACAGGGAAAACCGGGATTCATCAATGAAGAGAACACCTCTCCAAAGTGCCAGACAAATATGAGTTTTGCGCCCTCAAGTCGGTTACAACGACAAACTTCTGTCAGGTTGAGACCCTGATGAGGATGACAAGCATGCGGATGAGCTTCCCTGAGAAGGTTCCTTACAATTTGTGCTGAAAATCTTTGGTTATGCAAACCGATCGTTGCAGCAGCTGTCTGGGCGGCTGGTCTCAGATGATCTTGGAGGTGAAGATGCTTGATGTGGAGGTCCTGGACTGTGGTTACACATGGTCTGCGGTTGTGAGGCCGGTTGGATGTACTGCCAAATTCTCTGAAACGCCTTTGGAGACGACTTATGGTAGAGAAATAAAATTGAATTCCCGGGCAACAGCTCTGGGGGACATTCCTGCCGTCAGCATGCCAATTGCTCACTCCCTGAAAACTTGCGACATCTGTGGCATTGTGCTGTGTGATGGAACTGCACATTTTTGATTGGTCTTTTATAGTGGCCAGCCTAAGGCACACCTGTGCAATACTCATGCTGCCTGATCAGCATCTTGATATGCCAACTTGTGAGGTGCATGGATTATCTCGCCAAGGGAGAAGTGCTCACTAACACAGATTTAGTCAGATTTGTGAACAATATTTGAGAGGAATAGGCTTTTGGTGTATGTACAGAAAGTCTCAGCTCTTTGAGTGGGGCCAAAAACAAAAGTGTTGTGTTTATAATTTTGTGGTGTACACTGTCTAATTTTGTGGTGTACATTTTTGTTTGTCCGAATTTGCATGTCTGTCTCAGGATGGTATATTTGGTTGGGAGTCATTTATGAACAACAATGAACAGCAATAATCTAAATTTGTATGAGTTTTGTGAGTACATTTATATCAGAGCCGAGACTGGAACATTCTAGAACTTTCAACATCTTCAATATGTTTTATGTAAGAACCAATCAGAGACTCAGTAAATTGTGGTCCCTCAAGAGCATTTGACAGAGGTTTAGTGGTGCCCAGAATAAAGCTGTGATTGATATGTTGTTGTGTGTTATTGAGTACGGTTAGAAGGACCCGCTGGCAACTCCAGCCAATCACAGGTCTCTGACGTTACTTGCACTCAGTGTTTAACCACAAACACGTCCTGTCTTCCCCAATCAGACAGACCCAATACAGAGAGCCAGCAAGCTTACCCCTTCCATCATTCCTGCCCTCAACTAAAAGATCTTCATACAAGTTTCCATTTGAATTTCAAAATCAGTGAGCTCTGTGACCCTTGCTTTTTCTCTACTGCCAATTCTTTGTTTCAGGCAACTCTCCTCCACTTATTACAGTGGGAACCAATCAACTGGTGTGTTTATTTTTTACAGTGCCCAATCAGTATATAGAACTGTTTTTGTTTTAAGCTCTACCTTGCAGCCTTATATAAATTCCGATTATATGTTTTCAGTATAATAATCTGTAATTGTCAGTTGATAGGATTGCGTTCACAGATTTTATTTTATTTCATCCCCTTTTTCTCCCCTTTTTTCCCTTCTGTATGGATTATTGCAAAATAATACTCTCTGTACCCTCTCTTAGTCGTTTCCCACAATTAAAAGGCATTTTGTGAAAGCTATGTTAATCTGTGCTCAGGGCTGGTAATGGCTAATGCAATGTGTGTGTGTGTTTGTGTGTGTGTGCATGTGTTATGTGTGTGATGTGTGTACTGTATGCATTGGCCATTTGTAATGTGCAGTATGGGCTATATCCAAGATATACATGGCTTACCCAAACAATTTATATACCCTGTAAATCACACTCACCAGTCCTAAAGCTGCCCCATTCATATCTTTCATCTTTAATTTCCTGCTTTGTGAAAGTCATTAATATTGATGCATGTCTGTATTTCATTAAGCATGGAGCGGCTGGTTGACATGTTGTTTGGCCACTGACGGCCCGGCGAGTCTGTTGTGAACATCCATCAGAGAGAGATCAGCCGTCCTCCCAGTCTGCTGATGCCCCCATCACATCTGTAAATACTCATCTAACTGATGCACAGGTTGCTTTTGAATTAATGAGTCTGCTTCATGTGCTGATGCATGGGAAAATGGGCCTACTCTTTAAATTGCTTTCCTTTATTGCATCTTCTCTCGCTCTCTCTCTCACCCCAGGAATCATATTAGCCAAACCAATCTCATTTAAAACTTGCCATTTCTTAATTTGCCCCCGATGCTTGTCTTCTGCTAGCCCTGCTGCTGGGGTTTGCACATGTTGGATGGATGGATCAGAAAGAGAAAGCGCAGAAGCAGAGGAAGGACAGCAGGCAGAGAGGGTTCAAGGGATTCATGAAACGGGAGAATAAGGGACCAGACCAGCAATGGGATCTGTACTTTGTCATTTTGAGACATTGGAAATGTATGGTACTAAGCATGAACTGCTCTAGTGGCACTGATGGAGCCTTGAAGAGTGGCATACTGTATCTAATACCAATAACTAGCTAGGTAGTGATGGCAAAGAGTCAGTGCTTGTGGAGTTTTTATGGCCTTTTTATTTGATGCTTATCGTTGGACGCTGTTGTTTGATGTTGACTCTGAAGCATACAGATGTGATATAGTACTGTAAACACACGGATTGAGAAGGAACACAGACAGACGCGGGATGATATAAGGTTTTCGTCCAGAGATGTGCACTACATAGGGAAAAGGGCACCGATTTGGGACAGAGAGCAGAGAGCCAGGAGGCATCAGTAAACTCCTGAGCCTCATAGACAGCGGCATTGGCTCTAGCTGGCCTTTATCTGGGTTCGTCAGGAGCTCCACGCTGAACACAGGCCAGTTATTACTGCTAGCTGCAACTCCCTGATAAGATCAAAGGAAAAGCCGGGCAGAGTCGAATGTGTTCTACCCACGATCCCTTTGGTCCGAGCGCAGTTTGTCACATCATTATCCGCTGTAATGTAGGAACTTTCTCGTTGCATTAGAAGTCCTTTGCCATATTCAAGAGTGCAACAAGGACAATCTTCTTTGCGCTGTTCTTTTTTTTATGATCTGAGAAATTTTATCAGCTACCGTGTTTCTTCCGCACTGCCTTCTCGCTGTACTTTTTTGTGTCTTTTAACTCAGAAATACTTCTGAGTCTCTCCCTTTCAATTTTTTGTTTAAAGACTCTGATTATGTAGTTTCACTGGCTTAAAAAAATTTGACTTGATGGGAAAAGTTAGAGAGAGACGTTTAGGAACTTCGGTGCAATTTCCTATGGAAAGGTAGGGGATGGTGTTTAGCATGTGCTTGAATGATGAACAGGAGGAGCGATAAAGGGTCTGGCCTCTTTCTAGCCTGTTGTATCCACAGGTAAAAGCAATGATTTAATAGACAATGTGAAGCTCTGGTCTCAAGGAAATTATGTATATAGTTGGAACCACCTGTTACTAGATAAAGAGCATGTTAGGATGGATACAGGTTAATGTCTTGAAGGATTTAGAACATCTTGGATGTGAGTGCAACTCCTGGCTTTCTGTAAATGTGTAATTATAATTCCAAAATGTGTTCTTTGAAGGTTCATTCAAAGACAATCCACCAAAAGTATTGCTTACAACACCTGATAAGCCATCTGTTGAATATATGTTAAATCTATATGTTGCAGTTAACATTCAGTTTATTGTGTGCAAGCCAGGGCTTCTATAGTGAAGTGTAAACTTTTTTGGGAAACATTTGGGTCTAGTTAAAAATTTACTTAGATCAATGAATCACTAAATATCCCCGCTATGTGATCCCATAGTAATGTGTCGGTTAGTAATGTGATCCCATAGTAATGTATCCAAGGCCAAGTCAATACATTTAATTATGTTTGCCGGGCCTTTTTCTAGTTATCCTGATGCAACTAGGATCTTGTCCCCTTGACTGTATAGACCTATGACACTATTTAACACAGTTATTATTTATTTCTGTATTCACATTAAAAAGCACAATATTTATGTCATTCTTGAAACATGTCCTAGTGAGGATGAATGATTTAGAACACAGTAGATGTACGCTGCTATAGTAACCTTAATACAAAAATGTTTCAAACACAACATGTCATGTAGTCAAGAGGGAGATTTTGTTTTGGTCGGGATTGAGGGGAAATGTGTAAATAGCTGGAGTCAAAGGTCTCGCTCAGGTTCGTGCCAGCAGTGACCCTCAAGGGCCACGATAGCAGCGTCAAAAATGTGTTGACTAAATGTGTTCACCTGCTTATGTGTAAGTAGTAAGCATTTGCATATATTTGGGACACAGATCTTAAGAGATTGTGCTGAACCCAGATTCCCCAAAAAGTTTGGACTCTGCATAAAATGCAGATGAAAACAGAATGCAATGATGTGCAAATCATTTAATCCCTATATTTTATTGAAATTAGTACAAGGACAACATATCAAATGTTGCAACAGAAAAAATATACGCATACACCTTTGAATTTTATGCCATCAACACATTTTAAAAAAAGTTGGTGCAGAGTTTACCACTGTATTGCATACCCTCTTCTTTTAACAACACTCTGTAATCTTTTAGGAACTGATAACACTAGTTGCTGTAGTTTAGAAAGTGAAGTGTTTTCTCATTTGTGCTTGATATAGGATTTCTGCTTCTCGAAAGTTTGAGGTCTCCTGATTGTTGTTATTTTTCTTTTCATCATGCTCCAAATGTTTTCAGTGGGTAACAGCACTGGACTGCAGGCAGGCCAGTTTAGCACCCTGACTCTTACTACGGAACCATGCTGTTGTAATACGTGCAGAATGTGGTTTGGCATTGTCTTGATGAAATAAACAAGGCCTTCCCTGATAAAGACATCGTCTGGATGACAGCATATGTTGCTCCAGAACCTGTATACAGGTGCTGGTCATATAATTAGAATACCATCAAAAAGTTAATTTCAGTAATTCCATTCAAAAAGTGAAAATTGCATAATGGATACATTAATTCCACACAGACTGATATATTTCAAGTGTTCATTCCTTTTAATTTTGATGAATATAACTGACAACTAATGAAAACCCCAAAATCAGTATCTGATTTCAAAATTTGAATATTACTTAAGACCAATACAAAAAAATGATTTTTAGAAATGTTGGCCAATGAAATCTGCATCTCCATAAAGTTGGTCAAATAGCATGAAGCATGAAGTGCTCTAAAACTTCCTGGTAGATGGCTGCATTGGACCTCAGAAAACACAGTGAACCAACACCAGCAGATGACATGGCACCCCAAACCATCACTGACTGTGGAAACTTTACACTGGACTTCAAGCAACGTGGGTTCTGAGCCTCTCCTCTCTTCCTCCAGACTCTGGGACCTTGATTTCCAAAGGAAATGCTAAATTTACTTTCATCAGAGAACACAAGGAATGCGACAGCTGAAACCCATGTCTTGCATACGTCTGTGCATGGTGGTTCTTGAAGCACTGACTCCAGCTGCAGTCCAATCTTTGTGAATCTCCCCCACATTTTTTAAAGGGATTTATTTCACAATCCTCTCCAGGGTGCGGTTATCCCTATTGCTTGTACACTACCACATCTACCGTACACTACCACATCTTTTCCTTCCCTTCGCCTCTCTATTAATGTTCTTGGACACAGAGCTCTGTGAACAGCTTGCCTCTTTAGCAATTACCTTTTGTGTCTTGCCCTCCTTGTGCAAGGTGTCAATGGTCATCTTTTGGACAGCTGTCAAGTCAGCAGTCTTCCCCATGATTGTGTAGCCTACAGAACTAGACTGAGAGACCATTTAAAGGCCTTTGCAGGTGTTTTGAGTTAATTCGCTGATTAGAGTGTGGCACCAGGTGTCTTAAATATTGAACCTTTTCACAATATTCAAATTTTCTGAGATACTGATTTCATTTTTTTTAATAAGTTGTCAGTTATAATCATCAAAATGAAGAGGAATGTACACTTGAAATATTTCAGTCTGTGTGGAATGACTGTATACATTATGAAATTTTAACCTTTTGAATGGAATTACTGAAATAATTAACTTTTTTAATGATATTCTAATTATATGACCAGCACCTGTATATTGTTCAGTATTAAAGGTGCATTCACTCATCTCCATACCATCATGTAAGCTGGCTTTTGAACTGTGCACTGATAACAAAGGCAGATGGTCCTTCTCCTTTTTAACCCATAGTGTCTGTGATTTTAAAAATTACTAGACTTTTTTTGTCAGACTACAGGACAGTTTTCCAATTCTCCTCAGTCCATCCAAAAAATGTTTTTTTTAATGGGGTTGTACAATACAATGCGTACACATAGCCTAGAATGTTTAGACCAGTGAAATCATGTTAACAACTATTTCCTTCTTAGTGGAAGCCCTGAAGACTTAGAGTGTTGGAATTATCTTGTCCGAAATGTTTAGGATCTGGTTTGGATGAGTTAGCAAAATTTGTATTTATCCATAAGGTCTGAGCATGCTTATACAGTACTCTACTCTTTTAATAAGGCATATTGGATTACATTTATTTAGCATTCTCCACATTTTGTGAGATATATATTTTATTATCAACATTAGTTTTCTGCTTCATATTTTGAAGTAGTCGAATGTATTAACATGTGTTTTATGCTATAGCGTACATATGGTTCTGCCATTTGTATAAACATTATCTTAGAATAGAAACACTAAAAAGTTTTTATATTATAATACAAGTCAATGTACAGTAATAGTGTTTTCAACATTTACTTAACACAAAACATTTTACATGCATTCTACAATTTCTATTCATCAACAGAAGCCACTTTTTTTCTTTTGGAGAACCTGCCCCCACCAATACTATGTCTGTATCACTAAGGCACACAATCATCTCTCCTCAAATGAGCAATGGCAGATTGGGGCAAGCGAAAGCCCCCCGTAATTTCCTGGTTGCTAAAATTCTACACAGATCACTGAATTTGTGAAGTGAGTAAATAAGCACAGAGAATCATTGTCCCATCTAACATGCTTTTCTTCTATTTGCTAAAATATAATTTGTACTTTGATATGTTGGTCAATCAAAAGTGAAAGTAAAACATTCACGAGTGGAGGGGAGAGTAGATTTGAATGTGTTGCTGTAATTGAACTAATTTCCACAATGTGGGAACAAATTAGGGATTATCCCTTTAAGCTTAATATATTTAAGAAGACATGTTCAATAAGGGAAATAAATCATCTCAAACTCCAGTCTTCCGATGATATGGACACAGAGACATACACCTGCAAGCTTAATTTCATAAAGGTAGAAACAGGGATGGGACACCATAAAAATATTCCAGCTACCCATAGGGGCTTCCCTGCGGTATTGTCTGCCCCTCAACAAGGCCTATTCAGCTGCAGGTCTGCCTCATTTAGGAGAAGGTGCCGAGCAGCATTCAGGGACAGTGGGTTTACACACGAACGTTGGCCGGTTGCTGAAGCCGGACAGGGCGCCTCTGCATCACGCAATATTACTGGACATGTAAACACATTATAAACGAAGAGAATGTAAACGGAATGTATATGAAATTCTTTAGTCAGAAATTAAGATTGGGTGGATTTATTATAGAAAGGACATTTTCATACCCTGACACGATTCACAATACAACATAACATCTGATATGTATGCACCACATTTGTCGAAAGATTTTGAAGGCTGTGTTGTAGTCATCCCCCACCCAATTATTGAGTGACAATTTTGGGAATATCGTGTTTTATAGTACAATAACAAGCAACATTCCTGTTTTATAACATATTCCTTTTTAGAAACAAACATTGTTTTTTCTACTTGGGGTTAGTTCCAGGAATAAGTTAAAATGGCAGGGATTTTGGTCAGAGAGAAGCTATTCAAACTGCATTCAGGATGCTGTGTATACTACTAGTCAATAATGTGTTTCACCAAGCTTTCACTTCATCGGTCTTAAAAACGTCTGTGATTGCCTCCTTTTTCTCTCAAGGCATGCATTCCATTGACCTCTTTACAGCAGTATATAGAAATCCGTTCTATTTAATGTAGTTGTCTGACCTATGGCCTCTCTCCTTCAGGGTGAAGTTGAAGGATGGTGTTGCGTTCCTGGGGGCACGAGCAAGCAACCCAATCCTGTGGACGGTGAATCAGGATGTAAGGAGCGAGGGGCATAGGGTTGTCACCCTCCACTGTCACCGCAAGGAGAACGCCTTTGGTCAGAGGTAAGATTCACCTTGTTTGACAAGCATCTTATTTATTAAGATGAAACAAATTATAATAGGACATATGAAGGATTCTGGATAGGGCCAGGATGTTTTTCTGGTCAGACCTTGTGTTCCAGAAAACCTGATGTGCTGCTCACTCAGCGGGTTCAGTGCAACAAAGTTCATGATTGACTGTTGTTAAAGCCCCAAAACCCCTTCCCCAAGGGACAACAAATTAATTATACCAATTTCACTAGAGAGCCACTGAACTTCTGAACTGTTCTTTACTGCGCTGTGCATTTACACCCATTGGATTTCAAATCTGTTATTTCAGTAGTGTTCTTTTTTTAAACATATTTGCTGAAGTGCTTAACTCAGGGACTGGAAGAACTATGGGACTGTTTGATAGTACTGTAGAACAAAGAGTATTGCTTTGACAGGATGTGTGATTGGAAAGGGTTTAGCTTAGTCAGTCAGATGTATTTGTTATTAAGTTTTTGCCTGGTGCACTATGAGGCCATATTATCTAACAGATGATTTTTATTAACATTTTCATTATTATATAATTATATTTTATTTTCTCTCCTTCCTAACTTTGTGAGGTCCAAGTCTAACTATGACTCAAACTAACATCCAGCATGCTCAGGAGAGTAAAACATTATGGCATGTCTACTTCCTAGGCACCCATGCCCAGTCTTTTTTACACTGTAGAGTATATCAATCCAGGAAGTCAGTGAAATAAGGATTGTATAAAGACATACTTCCTTAACTAACAACCTCAGCCATCTATCTCTAGGCTCCACCCGAAGGAGCTTCTAGAGCATGATGAGTCAAGGAAATCCCTGCTGACTGTCCCTATGGGTAGGTCTACTGCCTGATGACATTTACATAAATTACATTCCAGAATGAGTTAGTCCAGACTGAATTAAACTTCCGTTCCAATACTTGATGCATATTCTGTTCATGATCTGAGAGACCGTGTGTTTTGACCGGCTGCTTGTATTGGGTGGTGATTGAAGAACTAGAGGTGTGCCAAAAGCACAATGATGAACAGTGAAATATATATTCAATACAAAATAGATCTGAGATCTAAGATGTGGAACATTTATGCTCAACATCTTGAGATGATGAACGATGGTGGTTTGCACAGTCTTGAGGGGTTTAAGTAGATATCTAAGAAATATTGTCTAAAATAAACAAACCCTGGAGACACAGTTATGTAGTTCTCCATGCATGGCACATGTGTCACATTATTTTAAAGTATATAATGGTTGCATTCTCTCTGTAAAACGTCTAACATTATTAGTAAGGACATTCAGAGTTGTTTAGCCAGGGCCCAGAATTCATCCGTTATCCCTTATATTCAACATTTACCCAAGCATAGCAGAGTTCTTCACACTACCATGATGTATAAATTAATAGCGTGTACCAGGAAGTCACAGGATGTACAGTACTGCATGTGCTGCTTGCTGCTGCAGCATTCCGGGGGCGGTGGGGAGGGTGTGGGGGGGTGTCCTCTATAACACATATTTCTGTTCTAATTTCTGTCTTCTCCCACGCTGGAACTAATGAGATCCTTGAGAAACTGACGTTTTTTTCCTTACTTGTACTGCAGATCACCAGATTGTTCTGCTACCAAAATCCCTTTTTCCCATGGTTGGTGAAATAGCATCTCCGACAGTGGCTATTTTCTAGGGTCAGTGGGAGTAGCATTGTGCAAATACAAATGAAGGTGTGTGTGGCAGACAGACTAGAAGACCGACAGACAGACTGACTGAATGAGAGAGGAAAGGGAAAAAATGTAGCAATAAAAAAAATTGGACAAGATTATGAGAAATGAGAAAGAAGAGGACCCGTAGATTCAATTCCAATGGACAGCGTACTTAACATTTACTGCTTTATTTGTAAACTGATGGAAGTGTGACTGTATAAAACCTTGCTCACTCAGTTATGATCCCAACCAGTGTCAGAAAAAATAAAAACAACTCCCTCCTCAGCTTGTCTCTTCCACCTGAACTCAAGCATAATGGACGTGCTTACGGGGCGATAAACATCGACATATGCCTCCATGTCGGGAGACAGATGAATAGAAGAATATCCAATTTATTTGCTGTAGAGATTTCCCCCAGGAACTATCAAAGATAGCATGTCATCTCTGTCACTGTCATTGGAGATATGTTTACTACCACCGAAGATCAGAATATTCCAGTCTTTTGCTACTGTAAATTGCCTTTTGGGTCAGTAGTCCCCCACTCAAGTTGTACAGTTCCTACCTGCATGTTTCCCACCCTCTTTCTCCTTCATACTTCATCTCCTTCTCCTCATCACCCACGCCCTCTTTCCATTTTCTTTCTCTCTCCTGCTCTCTCTCATTTCACTCTGCTTTAGTGGTGTTTCTTTCATATTCTTCCAAAGGTTGTTTGAAATTAAAGGATGAGTTCCTACAGGAGGAAGTGACTGTGCCTCAATGCAACCCTCCATGCAATGCTACACCATTCCCAAACCTTCCCCTGCACACTACACCCTCATCTCAAAAGCAGTCAAACCACAAAGAGAAGCCAAGAAAATGTTTTATATCAGGGAAAAGGTAATGTTATTGTATAGAGGCCTACAGCTTCCTTCTACTAAAATATATATTTGTGGATGACTGATTCTTATAATTGATTGACTCTAAAAAGTGAATCACATGTTAACATAAGAATGTCCAATGATTTGCAAGTGATTCGTATGTCTGTGATTTATGGAGTGCATTCATAATTTTTTCACAGATGTCCTTATCATCTATCACATGATATCGGCCGATTGTTATTCTGCTCAGATAACGCATATAGTTCTACCGACTCACTCTCCAATCAACTGTGTGACAAGCCTTACATCGAACGCCACAGTGATTATGCTGTCATATGCATAGAGAAATTCACTGTCTTCTCTTTTTATTGATTTTCCGTGCTGTGAGAGGGCTTGTAGTGAAATCCTCATAGGGCTCTGTAGACTGTGTCTAATCCTAGACTCAATGGGGATGCCTAATCTCTCAGCTGGCTCTGATGGCTCGCAAAGCCCCACGATAGTCTCATTTTAACACCATGGGTGATAAGTTACTCTCACTTTCTTTTCCACGTTACTCTGTCTTTCTTCTCGTCACTGAAGCTCAGCCAGAGGGATTAGATGGAGCTGTCTTGTCTTTTCTTTTGTCGTTGTTCCCCAACGACAACAAGTACTTTTAAAGTTGCATTTGTTTCGTTTTTGACATCATTTTGGGATTTCTAAAGAGGGGTGTTACATCTCCCCCACAGTTCTCTTTTCTTTTTATCCTTCACACTAACCTGTATTGGTTTCCTATCCGTGTGTAAGTCTGAAATTATATAGGAATCTACAGATGGACCTCTGTGTGAACAATTTGTAAGTCATGCATTGTATCTCAGACGTCACAGACCAGATTGTAAGGGGATGAGCTTGTGTCTTGCTATAGTTTGGGTTTTTTAAATCCTGGCTCACTTTTCAAATCTTACGCAGCCAAACATGATACACTTCTTCAGAGGCTTGATGATTAGTTAAAAAATTTAATTTGATGTGCCAGTTAAATCATAACATCTATTGTTTTAAACGCAACTACCTGCTGTACACATGGTCACATATGAGTCTTTTAAGAGATGAGGCGGTCGTGTGGTAAGTGGGGCTAAAGCTTAAAAGGGTTTTAAATTAGGTTAAATAGACATAAGCATAGAGAGGCATCTAGGATTTGGGGTTCCACATTGATGAGCAGCATTCCATAGGGACTTCTTACATACATACTGATTACATACATGTTAAAATCTACAATTGATTACTTTTATGTAATAAGTACTTATGTAAAAGTTACACCTAAATCACACCACATAGTCACAATTTAATGTTAGCCCTTTACTATAGTGGGTTAAGTCCCAGATCATTTTATAGTCTTAAATCTAGTTCTGTAATAAATGATACAGGTCATAGACATGATTATATGCTGAAAACAATGAGGATGTCTTACAGTATGCATTGGTATCAAAAAGATGTATAACATTACTGGTTTAAGTGAATGCTGGCAGGTTCCTAAACACGCACCCATCACACGATTCAAATTCACGGCCAAGGCTTGACAACAGTCAGGTGTTACGATAGGTACCACTGTATATTCACTTGTGAAACTTACCATTTATTTCCAGCTAATTAAATTAGATTTTGTCCTCCAACCGCTAGAAATGGCCGATAATAAGGGGTGGCCGATAATAGGATGTTAGCTATAAATTAACAAATGAACCAGAGGGTGGTGCTACAGTAGAACAAACAATTGAAAATACAAACTTTAACGCAATAACAGGCACATGTTTAAATCTTTCAACCTGTGATGGGATTTAGCACACATGCTCTGGGTCTTGTGTCTCACTAACCAGTACTACTCAGACCGCACTGGCACAATATTTACTAAACGTGAGTTAGTAATGCCTCATAGGAATCCGTCAATCACAAAATTATCTTGATTAACCAAGGTGGGGCAGTGTATAATTTGATCAGGATGACATGTTTACCATTGTTTATTTGTATCCTCTATCTTTGTCTGACTTTTTTCATCTTTACCACTTTCCCGCTTTTTTTTCTTACAGTCTCCTGCAATTGATTTATCTCTGAATGTCTCATTTCCTTCTGGATTTCTGCCATGTATTAATCTGTGTCTACCACATTTGTTATATTCTTACAGGCCCCAATTATCTCCTTTCAGTTATTTTGCATTTAATTTATTCTGTAGTTTGGCTGATGACTATTTCATTGACAAAAATGTTTTACCAGTTCTGAGTTGTGTGGTTGTCTGATCTAGCTGTCTATAATATTTGTTTTGATGTGGATGCATACATTTAGCCCTTTTGTAGTTAAAAAGGGAACTCTTCAATAGTGGAGAACCTGTAGAATACCTGTAGCGTAGGGAATGATGAACTCACCCCCTCTACACATCAGAAGTGTGTTTGATGAATAGAAGGTGCCAAATCCTACATCCTGTGGGAATCCTATACGGTCTATAGTATAGGAGAGAGTGCCCAATAAAGTCAAACATTCTCAGGCAACTTCTAGCCCTGGCAATCATATTAACTCTAGCTATTCATTGTGTTTATAGATACAATGTTTATAGATGCAACATAACCTATTACGCAAATGACATTTAGTTCCACCTGCTAACTCTGTTACTAAAGTGTGTGGGTGAACTGTGGGAAACACTTGGATGTCATGGTGAAAAAAGCATTTTACCCCACAATCTAACAAAAAATGTGGGTGAACAATGTTAACCTGTATTTCCCCTCCCCCACTGCACCACTAGTGTAGTCCATTTAACAGGGCTGTCTGAACAGGTTTAATGAGGTTGCTGACCCCTGGCTGACCCTACGCTGACCTGGTCTCTTACCTCAGCTTCTTCACTTCATTAACCTGCCAAGGACACAGGACCCAACTCCACATCCTCCCTGCCCCAAAGCCCCAGAGAGGGGGAGAGGGAGAGAGAGCTGAGACAGAGAGATATAGCGGAGGGATGGAGATGGTGAGAGGAGACAGGAGCAAAAGAACAAGCTCATTACATAATTAATGTCCCCCATGATGAAGTCGGGGCACAATTGACAATCTTATCTTTATTTAACAAGCTTAGTCAGGTGAGAACCAATTACATTTTTTTATCACAACCTGGCCAATGGCACATCATTGCAAAGTTACATGACAACAGAATTCTACATGATTTCAGATGTTTGCAATGAGAGATTTAAGTAGCAGGTGATAGAGGTTGGGAGTGCAGGAAGACAGCCTCCAAACAAGGGGTCAGAATCCAACTAATTTTTAAGGCTCCAGACTGTTCACCTTCTGCACCTAGTTCACCAATATGGAGAAAAAGTGGGCGCTCTGAGGGAGAACTCTTTAGGGGAACTCAGTAAAATCTGTAAGAAATAGGCAGTTCTGTTTTATGTGGATTTTACTGTGTTTCAGAAATTTGTGATTTCTGATAATATCCATGTGCTTTGCTAATTGCTTGAGGATATTGATATCTTGTTTCCCTGAATATGTCGAAAAGAGTCCTGCACGTTTATGTTTTTTCGTAGCTGAAGCCATACCGTACTGTTAATATTAATTAAGTGCAATTTACTTGAGTCTGAGTCGAGTCACGAGTCCCTATGGTTAACACTGACTGCCACTAATATTTCAGTGAACAAAAATATAAATGCAAAACATATAGTGTACGTTCCCTGTTTTATGTTCATTCTTTCATTCATTCATTCTGTTAATTCTTTGAAATTGTTACATATTGTGTTCATATTTTCATTGTAACGTGAATGTAACATTCCTTATCCTACTTATATCAAATCCATGTCACCAATGGTTGAGTCCAACTACAGTGGGACACTGGTACTGGGCTATTCTCTTTATAGGCAGTGCCTGGTAATGCAGCCAAACCACCTGCACTCTCTATCTGACGGCTGATCCCATTCACTTTGAACATGAATTGTGCCAAGGGATTTTACCCTGGGGTTCTTACAAACTTTGAGCATCGTTTGGTCAACTCTTGTACAGAGCCATAGGCTTCAACAATATTTCTTTTGAGGGCAACGAGAGCTCTTTCAATCTGACCATGACAGAATATCACACTCATGTGGTGACAACAAACCAAACCAAGTTTCCAATATTATATTTCTGTAAATATTAGACATTTTAGAAAGTTACCTTCCAATGATCTCATGTCATTTACACCAATTTCGCTGTTAATTATTGGAATTCAAGCATTTGACTGAATGATGAAAATAGGGTTGTACTTTAATTGTAATGATTAGTCTTTTTAATTATGCAATAAATGTTAGATTAAGTCACCTTTATTTGACAAAAAATCTATATACTTTGCAGAGGGTATATTTTCTCCTATCACTGTATAACTTAATTTTTTTGACTTAGTGTTAAATGACTAGTATTACCTACATGAAGAAAACATCTCCCAAAGGTTTTGGATGTATATTTACAAGCTAGTCAGCACTTTTCTGCTGTATTTAATGAAGTCCTGGTAATCCAGAGCTAAGATAGGATATAGAGATAAGGTCGAGCTGAGGGTCCCAAGGCCAGCTGGAGTCTCTTATCACATGGACCACCTGCCTCTTCGTCCATCATCTCCAGCATTTGTTTGGACAAACTCCCAAGTAGCGCTAGTGGTGCTTCTGATCAGTAGAGATTGTGAAGCTTCTGAACTGAATCCTGCCAGTGCCAAGAAAGGATCTCTGATGGAGTGAGTCAAAATAAATGTCTGCTAGTTTTTAAGAGGCAACCTTCTAGACTTCTGCTATCACTAACTACCTAAGCTTACCCCCACGTGAGCAAGATTCTGTGTCCTAAATGGTATCATATTCCACTTTGCACTACTTTTGAATAGATTCGACAGGGTCTGTTTAACTGTACAAAATCAAATGCAAATGGTTCTTCATGTAAGTGTGTGATTAATATTTACCGTGATACAGTATGACAAATACACCTTTTGAACTTTGTATGCACCCACTTGTACAAAAAGACAAATCGTACACATTTCTTCCAGTGTCTTCCTTTCTCGTTTTGTCTTGTTTAAGTAGTTTTTGTTTAGTATTGATATCCATGTATCTGTCATAAATTTAAATTATGAACCACACTTACCTCTTAAGTCATAGAACGTGGCCACCACATTGGTGATATGATGTGAGAAAGGGGTGAGGAGGCAAGGGTATTCTGCTTGGTGGCAGTATAAATCACAGGGGAAGACTAAATGAATTATATTCCATTATCTTTGGACAACCATTTTGAAGATTTTCATTAATAATGACAGGTCTCTGTAAATAAATCTGTCTTTTTTTATTTTGATCCCATTGTCTTAGGTCACCTGTGTTATATAGACTTTATGATTGCAAAACCGTGCAACTTAACTAGGATTCATATGCCACTCACACAAATTAAACACCGCGTGATCGATGGCTGGTATCCATCTAACGATCGCAACGCTCCTGCTCCGGCAAATCCCTCCTAATATCTGAAGAGAGTTTAAAACAGGGCACCATGCATTAGTGCTCACTCAGATAAGCATAGGAACGAAAGGATGATAGTTTAAAAGGATCGTGAAATATGCGTTTAATTTCACTGTACTCTGATAAGCAGGAAATGGTAGCTGACAAGTCCCAACATACATTAGGCCACCTTTGAAAGTAAATGCTCCATCCCTCTTACTGTATTCAAGGACTATTGAACACACACACACAAACACACACACACACACTTCTCAACTTCCCTGGTGCGACATGGCACTAGTAAAGTGTAGAGTGGCTGGGCCAGTACCATTGCTGTGGAGGAGTAATTACCCAGATTGCCAGCTAGAGAACGAATCAGTAGTGTCACCCTACCTAAGAATACAGTGCTACTAAAGTAAGTGGCTGCCTGGTTTCTCTATGCACAACCACACCGACTCCTACTAGTCATTAACATCCCGGCATCCATCCGCCCTGCTGACACGCAGCACTGCCAGTCATCATTGGAATCAGATTGCATTGAGGGACGTTTCATTGAGCTCTAATTCACGGCAGTAAATGTGGCTCCAATGGCCTCAACTCACCATTGATTGTGTTTTTCTTGGCAGCACGCGTTGGAGCTTGACGCAGTGGCCTCTGCACTAGAAGTATGTATAAGGGCCTCGTTATAACTGGAAGAAGGCTGGAGATCGAACCCACGACCATTCAGCCTTCGCATTCAATCGTTGTTCTGTCGATTAGGCATGCTTTGGAGAACACTGCCTCATACACACGTTTGGGTACTCCACAGAATGGATGTAAATACTATCAAATTCTTTGGCTGCAGATGAGGTAAATGGAAGGAAGGAGGAAAATATACTCTGTGAAATTCTCTATGTATAATTCTGTCTATTGCTATGACTAATTTGACACAGCACAGATCCCAAAATACACTCTGGGCCTCAGATACAGTTGAACATACTACTTCTCAGCTTTATGTGCCCATTTCTCCCGCTAACAAATGTTCATTGGTAATGATGAATTTCTGGTCATGCAAATCAAATTCACTAGGGATGGAAGGGAGCGATCCCCTACCAGTAACACCACGATGATGGCCTACTCTGACTGCTCATGGGAGGACAGAGAGAGAAAACTAAAGAGGGGAAGAAGGAGCAGGAGGAAGTGACGGGTGGGGTGCTGTCACAATGTGCGGGAGGAGGATTGCTTTCCATAGCGCAGCCTGGGGCTGGTATTACCATAACATGAGAACAATCCATCAAATTGGGTTAAATTGTACATGCCGTTTCAGAGCTATGCATACAGCAGTAATGAGATCATGGATATGATGGAGAGCAGCACGATGCATTCTATGGTCCGCCAGCGTGTACCCAACGTTATGGTTCGTTCGTGTGTTAGCATTGTACGCAGCGGAGCAGACTCCTCCCAGTACTCATCTACTTGTTCAGTCATCCATCCAGAAACTGGCTGGTGAACACCTTACCTTTTCATCAGCTCCACCTTTAGCTTGGGGAAGAAAGGGCATCGCTCTAGAATACCTGACATTAAGGAGTGCTCATCTGGCATTTCAGCCCGTTCTCCCTTGCTCTCACCAGACGTGTAAAGCAGCAGACACTATGTAAATGTCTAAAGCGAGCGTATGCTTTCTAACCCTCATTTTCCTGGCTGCTTCATCCACTGTCCCACACTAGTCCGTTTGGGGACAGCTACAATACTGTCAAAGAATGACAATACATTTCCAGCAATAAAATGCTGTACACTTTGAGGGAACTCTATTTACACAGTGTGTTGGTATGTCATGCACTGCATGATTAAGATGCATATTTGGTTTGGAATGTCTTGCACTGCGTGATAAAGGTACAGTAAGGGAAAAAGTATTTGATCCCCTGATTTTGTACGTTTGCCCACTGACAAAGAAATTATCAGTCTATAATTTTAATGGTAGGTTTATTTGAACAGTGAGAGACAGAATTTTTAAAAAAAATCCAGATAAACGCATGTCAAAAATGTTATAAATTGATTTGAATTTTTATGAGGGAAAGAATATTTGATCCCCTTTCAATCAGAACGTTTTTTGGCTTACAGGTGTCTTTTATACAGGTAACGAGCTGAGATTAGGAGCACACACTTAAAGGGAGTGCTCCTAATCTCAGTTGATTACCTGTATAAAAGACATCTGTACACAGAAGCAATCAGTCAATCAGATTCCAAACTCTCCACCATGACCAAGACCAAAGAGCTGTCCAAGGATGTCAGGGACAAGATTGTAGACCTACACAAGGCTGGAATTGGCTACAAGAACATTATTGAGAAGGTGACAACAGTTGGTTTGATTATTTGCAAATGGCAATAACACAAAATAACTGTCAATCTCCCTCGTTTTGGGGCTTCATGCAAGATCTCACCTCGTGGAGTTGCGAAGATCATGAGGAATAAGCCCAGAACTACACAGGAGGATCTTGTCAATGGTCTCAAGGCAGCTGGAACCATAGTCACCAAGAAAACAATTGGTAACACACTACGCCGTGAAGGACTGAAATCCTGCAGTGTCCACAATGTCCCCTGCTCAAGAAAGCACATGTACAGGCCTGTCTGATGTTTGCCAATGAACTTCTGAATGATTCAGAGTAAAACTAGGTGACAGTGTTGTGGTCAGATAAGACCAATACCGAGCTCTTTGGCATGAACTCAACTCACTGAAGGTGGAGGAATGCTGACCATGATCCCAATAACACCATCCCCACCATGAAATATGGAGGTGGAAACATTATGCTTTGGGGGTGTTTTTCTGCTAAGTGGACAGGACAACTTCACCACTTCAAAGGGATGACGGACGACGCCATGTATCGTAAAATCTTGGATGAGAACCTCCTGCCCTCAGCCAGGGAATTGAAAATGGGTCGTGGATGTCAGGTCATTGTCAGGGCATGACAATGACCCAAAACACACGGCCAAGGCAGCAAAGGAGTGTACTCAAGAAGAAGCACATAAAGGTCCTTAATTCCATAGAAAATCTGTGGAGGGAGCTGAAAGATCGCGTTGCCAAACTTCAGCCTCGAAACCTTAATGAGTTGGAGAACATCTGCAAAGAGGAGTGCTACAAAATCCTTCCTGAGATGTGTGCAAACCTGGTGGCCAACTACACGAAACGTCTGTCCTCCGTCTGGCCTCCCTGATTGCCCACCAAATACTCTATCATGTTTTGCAGAGGTTTTTTTGTTGTTAATCTGTCTTTCACTGTTCAAATAAACCTACCAATAAAATTATAGACTTATCATTTCTTTGTCGGTGGGCGAACGTACAAAATCAGCAGGGGGTCAAATACTTTTTTTCCTCACTGTATCAAGGACAAAATAGGTAACCTTCTTTCTAGCTAGTGAACTCTAATTTTAGTTTACTGTGTATACACTAACACTTTCCGAACCAACGTGTGGATTGATACTATTGCGAACAAGTTAGCCTTTCCCTTTCCTTCTTGCTTTTTTCTTTTTGTGCAAAATTGTTGTGCAAGTGTGTGTGTGTGTGTGTGTGTGTGTTTTTGTGTGAATGTCACGTCCTGGCTATGCCCCTAGCCATCTTTGCGCTGGCTGGGGCCATAGTCAGGACGTGGCCAGAAGAGGTGCTTCTAGGCACCTCTATGTGCTTTGGTTTCCCCAATTGGAGGCAGGTGTTCGTTATTGCCTCCAATTGGGGAACCTATTTATGTTGAATGTTTGCACACAGTTGTGTGGTTCATTTTGGTTGTTAGCCGTAGGCTATTATACCCAGTCATCGTGTCTGTTTAAGTTTGTAAGTTTGTTTTCTTTCTTCATTAAAAACCATGGATTACTATTCCAACAGCCGTTCTGCCTCTGCCTATCTGTCCTCATACACCGGACCTTATGACAGTGAATAGTAGTCTGATCCCATGGCTCAGTTGCTAAAGAGAGTAAGATTAGAGTTTTTTTTGGTTGGGGGAGAAAATGTAGTTGTGTGTCACACTCTGTCATGTGCTTTAGCTGGAGAGGGATTCGTGTGTGCTAGCATACGTTGGAGAGTTATGTGTGACGCCTTGTGTGTGTCTATCGGGAGAGGTGTATGCGATGCCTTGTACATTTCAATTCCACGGTCCATCGAGTTGCACATGAAGGCATTCATTTAAATAGGGACAATACTCACAGGAGTGGCATTGAGAAATATGTGGTTTTTGGTGATGAGATAGCTAGCAAATGATTGAGAATTACCAATTTCTATATATTAATTGAATGGTATTGTTGAATGATAGATTGGCTGCAGCTTCATGATGATTGTTAGGTGTCGGGTAAGCTATGGACACGAGGAGGGTTTTTGCTAGTAATAATTGCTTAAGTATTTCATTTTTTCTGAAATTGTGCACCAATCATACATTCTAATAGCTTTACACAGGATATTGAATGTAATAATTCATGTCAGAAAATGTCAACTCATATGCATATGTCTTTTGGATAGTGCAGATAATTGGTCATTTAATTAAACAAATCAAATTAATAATACCAATTTTATTTTCCAAAGATTTTCCAATGCTGTTACAATTCAGGATGTTCATATGGCAGATTGTTGTTGGGGAAGATGCCTGCTGACCTGGAGAAAAGTGCTGCAGTCCAAGCCCAGAGAGATGTAAGCAGGATGTTGCTCATGGAACATTAGTGCGGATGAAGGGATTTTGGGGCTTGCCTGAATTGTCATGTAGGCTGTGAGCGGTCTGTAGTATCCAGACACAGACCACAAGGAGTCATAACATGCAGCTTACTGTCACATTGGAAGCAGTGGAAGCAGATGAGAGCAAGATAGAGTTTTCACAGGATATGAAAGGTAAATAGGACTGATACACGAGAACCCATATGGCTAAAATAACCCAAATATGGAAAGCACATGGCTAACAGTAACAATGAACTTGACAGTAATATACAATATGTAAATGCACTTAGTCGTCACACGTACTTTGCTCTCTATAAGTATTAGGACAAGTGTAGTACAGACTGACAGATTTTGTTACTAGCTGTTTCATTATGTTTTACCAACTATGATTTGAAGCACTTTCAGAGTTTCATTACCCTTTTTATGTATAAAAGCAAATGTGAGAAGTATAAAAGCTAGTATGTAGTGATAAATCCTTTGCATGCAATTTCTTGTACTATGGTAGCCAAGATGCTTCTGTGCACTCAATTCATGCTGCTGCTGCCATCATTCATTTCATCTTCAATAAAAAGGAGTGAGCCCATTCCAAAGGCAGTTATGCATGCCCATGTCATGACACTAGCTCCCCCATGCTCCACAGTTGGGGTGGTATCCTTTGGATAATTGGCAAATCCTTTTTTCACGTTTGTCTCATCTGTCTATAAAACAGTTATCGGTGTCCATCAGATGTTTGCATCACATTGTTTAGCTTTTGTAATTCTTCTACCAAAGTCTTCTGTAAACAGTAGATTTGGACACTTTCAACCCAGTGTTCTGTATTTTGTTGGTGATTTCACAGACACTTATATTACATTTATTTTTCACAGCTCTGGTTATTTTTCTGTCATCAACTGCAGTTTTTCTTGGCCAAACTGGTTCTTGCCAGTTGCTGAAGACACCAGAGTTGTCTTACTTTTCCAGGATAATCCAAACTGCTGATTTGTATCCAAAGGAAAATGCAAAGGATGGAACTGAAATGACATTTTCCCAGCTCCTTTATGTATGGACAATATATGCAGCAGGGAAAACCTGGTCAATTAGAAACACCCGTGAGCCAAATGTCCCTTACTTGTGGTTACATAAAATGGGGAGACGAGACAATGAGAGTGCGGTTGTTCTTAGTTGGTAAAACACATATGTGTGGAAACAGACAGAAATAATGTCACATTATTAAATGTTTTCCTCATATTCATATTTTCATAATATTTTCATATGCAATGAGAAAAATAAATACCTTGGGAAAGATTTAACAAAGTGACAATGAACACAAGAAACAGAAGGGCACATATATAGGTGGTGTGATCCGGCATGGGATCCGGGTGTGTAATGGGAAAGACAAGGACAAGTCCAGGTGTGTGTAATGGTAGGGCGTTGTGTTGGTGGGAGCAGGCAAACAGGCGAAGCTGGGTGTCGGTGTGGGAGCAATGGCAGGTGTTCCTCATGAAAACGACCTGTGGCATCTCTACCTGTGGCATTTGTCCTATCTGAAACAGGGATACGTGCCGGTGGTTCTCAGAACTCTACCGGCGAGTCCAGACATCTCACAGCCCTGATCTAGCTCACTGGAATCAACTAGTCAATGGCTTAGTGATTAGTAGAACATTTAGGTGTGCTAGTCTTGGAATGCACGTAATGACTGTGGGCCTCGAGGGGAGGTTTGAGAAACACGACCTATACATAATTTAGCACCAGCCTGATGAAAGAGTTTTGGAGTGAAGTCCTACACCCTGTAGATCTCCAGTTCCAGGGAGTACAATCATTACTTGATGTAACGCTAAATCTTGCCCTAATTACTGTTTCTTTACATCAAGTGTTTTTTCTGTAACTTTACATCAAGTAATGATTTACATTTTAGATATAATACAAGACAATTTGCCTGCTACTGTTAAAATGTGGGGTTAGACAGCTGACCGAAGACAAGGCAGAGACCTGCAATAAAAACGTTTTTAAGCAATTCTAAAGTTTCACTGGAAATACTATTTTAAGGTACTTGGTTAGGAACATAATTAACAAATACGTCTCCCTATTATTGATGACTCACCACAGTTATACAAATCAAAAAATACATTTAGTCACTATTGCTGCAAGGCCATTTGGCCTTCGTTTGTAACAAAAATCACTAGGGCACAAACGCCATTGATTGAAATGGGAAGGATTTGAAGCTTACAAATAAACAACGTTAAAAGACAAAACACAAACTTTTTTAATATCATACTTTGAATAATTACTTATAACTGATATGGTTTTTCCACATACACATTTTAATTATCATGTTTTAATCCTTGAACTTACATCTAGTCATCCCTCAAAATGTGTATAGACTATGGAATTAGTTTAATTTCATGATTTTATATGACGAAGACCAACAGGAAGCGGTATTGACAGTAAAGTTACGTTAAGGCTAGCTAGCCATAAGGCTAACATTACCTCTGTTACACAAAAGTAAACCATTAAGTATCCTTTACCATCACAATCACCTGCGCTCATAAGTACTACCTAAATAAACACATATAGTGACTTGCGCAGATCAATTCATTTTTTTTTTGTTCTATTTTTCACCATAAACTCTACCATGGTTAGTCATGTCAAACCTAATGTTATTTTTCAGAGCTCACAAAAGTTTTCATGTGTATTCGTCCACTTGGAGATTGGAATTTTCTCACTTCCCACTTGCTCATGAACGCACCTTCCAAAACGGAGAAGTTTGATTAAGGTAAGCGTGAAATAAGTCAGCTATCTATCGACTGATAAATATTTAGCTTGGTTACCTGCATGTAGTCCGTTCTTATGGTTGTCCCCCAAAATACAAACAAACTTACAAACCAGAAAAATGGCTGCTGACGGGAAGACATGAGTCATGGCTGTTGTGAAATTCCCACGCTGCTGCATACATTTCTATAAAAATGTTTGGTGGGAAATCTGAAATGGTATTTAATAGCAAAATATGCAGTCGTTTTCCAGTACATTGACATTTTTAGTTTGTGTGATTTAGTCCTCCAACTGCTAGGAATGGCAGATTATAAAGGATGGTCAGAACCTTACAGTAGGTCATACCAGTCTCAGATGTTTTTGGAGTAACCTCAGGTTTTTTTTAACCTATTTACAGAAATATATTAAAAATATTTTGGATCTGCTGAATTAATATATCTATACAAAGATGTTTCCATGTTTTGTGAGCTGACATTAACACAGAAGAGTGTTAAAAAAACATGCAATGAGAGCCAAAGAGGGCTTTTTCACAGCCAGTGCTTGGTTTCAACAACGCCGTGTTGTCTGTACTACTATAATGCTGGATTGAAATGTATCACTTGCAGATTAATTAATCATTTCTACATCATAAAGGCTACCTTTCTTGGTGTTGCAAATGTTGTCGGTTTCCCCTTTGCATGTTTCTTTATTGCGGGATTTGTTTTTGGTAATTCATTGCCAAACTTAAAAAATGCAATCCAGACTACTTTAGTTGACTAAAACTGTGGCATATGTGTGCATGTTGCCTGTACTGCCAGACAAAGCACAATGAACAAATTATAAACAAAACACTTATGTTTTTGCCCCAATTTATCATGAGCTGAACTCAAAGATCTTAGACTTTCTATGCAAGCAAGCAAGCAAGTTTATTTATATAGCGCAATTCATACATAGAAGCAATTCAATGTGCTTTACAGTGAAAATAGAAATAATGCAATAGAATCAAAAACAGTTTACAAAATATAGCAGGATATACATTTAATAACACAATACATTAAGAAGAGAAATATAAAATACAGCATAATAATAAAACATAGAATAATAAAATAGAAATAGAATATAAAACACTAAACAGTGCTATAAAAACAGGCTCACAGTGGGGTTAAGTTTGAGAGCTCAGTCATAGGCACGTAAAAAGAAAAGTGTTTTTAGCCTGTATTTAAAAATGGACACATTTGGTGAACATTAAGATCTTCTGGTAGTTTATTCCAGTTGTGTACAGCATAACTGCTAAACGCAGCTTCTCCATGTTTAGTTTGAACTCTGGGCTCTATTAGCTGACCTGAGTTCATGGATCTTAGAGCCCTGCTCGGTTTATATTCTTCAAACATATCAGAAATGTATTCGGGTCCTAGACCATTCAGAGATTTATAAACTTAAAGCACCACTTTAAAGTCTATTCTGTAACTGACTGGAAGCCAATGCAAAGATTTAAGAACCGGAGTGATGTGCTCGGTCCTCTTGGTCCTGGTTAACATTCTACCAGCTGCATTCTGAATGAGCTGCAGCTGTTTTACAGTCTTTTTAGGGAGTCCAGTTAAGAGGCCATTACAGTATTCAACCCTACTAGAGATAAAAGCATGGATGAGCTTCTCTTGGTCTTTTTGGGACACCTGGCTTTTGATTCTGGATATATTTTTCAGATGGTAGAATGCTGTTATGGTGACCGATTTGATATGACTGTTAAATGTGAGGTCTGAATCTATCAGAACAACAAGATTACGGACTTGATCCTTGGTTATAAGGGCCAGAGAATCCAGCTCTTTACTAATACTTGTTATTTTATTGTTGCTGCCAAACACAATAATCTGACAATTTTGGTTCATCCAGGTATTTATGTGCTCTATACAGTGACACAAAGAGTCTATTGAGCTGTTGTCATACGGTTCGAGAGACATATATTTGAGTATCATCATCATAGCTGTGGTAGTTAATGTTGTTGTTCTGTAGAATTTGGCCCAGAGGTAGCATATAGAGATTGAACAGAAGTGGTCCGAGAACTGATCCCTGTGGAACTCCGCATGTCATAGCCACCCTATCAGATTCATGATTACCAATGGTGACAAAATAACTCCGGCCATCTAGATAAGATCTGAACCACTCAAGGACTGTCGCAGAAAGTCCTACCCAATTTTCCAGCCTATCTATAAGTGTTCTACGATCTACAGTGTCAAAGGCTGCACTGAGATTTAGTAGAACTAGAACTGTTATTTTATCTGAATCAGTATTCAGCCGTATATCATTTAAAACTTTAATCAGGGCCGTTTCAGTACTGTGGTGGGGTCGGAAGCCTTACTGAAATTTGTCTAAGAGACCTCCTGAGGTCACAATCGGTGAGCTGATTGAATGCAACCTTCTCAATGATCTTTGCGATAAAAGGGAGATTAGAAACAGGTCTGTAGTTGTTCATTATAGATGCATCCAGGGCACACAAAATGCACACAAAATACCTAAAGTATTCACCCCCCTTGGCATTTTTCGTGTTTTGCTGCCTCACAACCTGGAAATAACATGAGGATTTGAATTATTAAATTTACAGAACATGCCCACATATTTTTTTTATTGTACAGAAAAAAATCAATCTGCATAACTATTCACCCCCCTAAAGTCAATACTTTGTACAGCCACCTTTTGCAGCAATCACAGCTCCAAGTCGCTATGGATAAGTCTCTATGAGCTTGGGATTTTTGCTCATTCCTCCTTGCAAAACTGGTCCAGCTCCCTCAAGTTGGATGGTTTGTGCTTGTGAAAGGCAATCTTTAAGTCTGACCACAGATTTTCTATTGGATTGAGATCTGGGCTTTGACTAGGCCATTCCAACACATTTACATGTTTCCCCTTAAACCACTCAAGTGGCCAGCCTAAGGCACACCTGTGCAATACAATGGATTATCTCCGCATAGGAGAAGTGCTCACTAACACAGATTTTGACAGATTTGTAAAAAATATTTCAGAGAAAAAAGGCCTTTTGTGTACATAGTGAAAGTCTTAAATCTTTGAGTTCAGCTCATGATGAATGGGGGCAAAAACCAAAGTGGTGTGTTTATAATTTTGTTCAGTGTACATAAACATACTATATAAACCGGGGGAGGCTACTTGCCTTCTCCAGTGAGATTCACCAACATGCAAATTTAAGAACAGTTGACGGATGCACTGTTTCAAAGATGCTAGAACTGGTTTTGACATCACGCAAGGACCACTGTCTGTAAGCCACATTAATACGTCATACTTCTTTACGCTTAAGCAATTTGAGCATGTAAGACTTTGCCCACCTATGGACATTAGATTCTGACTGGTTTTGGCCCTGTCTATTGTGTGCTATAAACGGAACAAAAGCACCAGAGCAACTTGTTTTTTCTCATTAAGACTGAGCTGGTTTAAATAGGCTACTTCTTTTTCTCCCACAGTGTCATATCAGCGTAGTAATTTATTCCTTATCTATCAGTTCTGACAACAAATCTTTGGTAGGCTACAATAACGTCCGAATGGAACCTTGGCATCAGCATGTAGCAAAAAACATGCCTACACTTTGGGTCTGGTTTGGATTGAAAACAATTGGGGTCCTAATAGTTTAATAACTATGATTTGATACAGGCAGTCTGCTGGCTCTCTGCTGGCTCTGACGTGTGGGGGTGTGTGGGGTCCACCAGGTGTTTGGCATGCTATAATTTGGCAGTTCTTGGTGGGACTTGAGGTGCATCAAGTCATGACAGCTGGCTTAATTAATTGACAATCACTAAGCATTGCACAAGACTGTTAAAATGTGTGATGGGCCAAGTCTGGCTTGTGGATATTGTTTGGCACATGCACTAGGGATGGATGCCGCTAATGTTGTCAAGAAGGCCGGCCCAGCAACCACTGTATTCTGGGCAACTAAAAAAGTTTCCTCTCCAAACACTATATCTGCACAATTGAGTGCATCCTTTTAAATTGAATCACAGCCTGCTTTGGAAACAGCTCTGCAAAAGACCACAAGACCCCCCAACTGATGTTGCCGGCCAAATACATTACAGGGGCAGTGCTTCCACCCACACAGGACATCCGTCCTATACAGTGCTTGACAAAACATTCAGGATTATCAAGGCTCAATCACACCCAAGCCACGGATTGTTTACTTGGATATCATTGGCAAAACATAATTTGCCTACCATAGGAGAGTAGAAAGGCTTGCAGATGAGGAAGACACTTTCCTGGTTAAGATAACATGATTATGTGACATTGTTACACCAACATTTTGTTTGTTCAAGATTGTCCGTTTTGCTGAGTGAGTGCATGCTGAGAAGGAATAGGACAGAGGTTTACTGGAGCTCTAGTGTCTCCCTGTCCTCCACTAATGGATTGCCACAGTCAGTCTTCTACAGTATCTCATAGTTGATATGTCCTTAAGTAGAAGTTGTAGTTTGAGAAAAAGATGTTCTGGATGATTACCAGCCTGCACCAGCCTGTCCTAAATATTAATGAGCTCATCCTGAATAATAGTAATCCACATTTTGTTGTAAATTCGTAATTTAACAAACAACAACGTCATAAGTAGCAGCGAAACACTGTGTAATGACCTGAGTCCCAGAGATGGTGATAGCACAAGATTATCTTTACTGATTAATTAGCGCAGTCAGTTCAGTCAGGAAACCCAAGTTATAACTGGTCTGATGCATATCACTCCTATTACAATGTCAGATCTTATGCATGTCTATTTAAACGTCAGGTTACTCACTCATTCTGATATGCTGATGGTCATACTAGCATGCTTGTTAAAATCCACCCACCACCACTGCCTCCACCTGTTTGGTTCTGCTTCTTTAATGGGGGGAGTTCAGGACTATGTACCTTGTGCATTGCCTATGAGGATTGCTGTTAATCATTTTTTGTGATGTTATTTTTGCTAGTATCGTATACCCGATCATGTGATGGCAATGAGTTACCCCAGAGGAGCAGAACCTAATGCCAAGAAAATGTATGTACATTGCATTACATAAGTTAACAATAAATAATGGTGTTTCTGGTGGTCTCCAATACATGGTGTTTTCTGACAGTGTGCTTAATAACTTAGAAGTGTAACATTTCTATGTAGCGTTTTTCACATAATATAGGAGCAGTGTTCGGCTAAGGTGCAAAAATGTAATTAACTTGTCTTATTGACATGAGCATGGTGGAGTGTATGCAGTGTATTGTGTTTATCTTGCCTACATCTGTAATTAGGGCTCAATTTAGTTAGATGGAGTTTGACCACGGATACTTGATTCTGCCAGTTCCCACACAATAACATTCCTGGTCTACCCATATTTATAAATCCTCTATTTTATTTCAATTGCCATTTAAATTCTTACTTTTGCATTCATTTTGAATCACCTCCGACTTGCTTTAGTTCATCCTCTTAGCATTCTACATACTATAGTCCTCTTAAGATCTTCCAAGCTGAATTAGAATTACAACCATTAATACATTCGCAGGGAAATCCTTTTTATTCATACAGGATTTCAAGATATAGTCAAATTGTGTGAGTAGTGCTATCAGCCGTCACCTTGTGCTTACAGCTCAGGGTTGTAGTCTGTGTGTAACATTGTCAGGAGGGTTGAAGGACACAGACACAGAGGTTTTTAAACAAAATCAGTTTAAACCAAGGAAATTAGGTATCATCCAGTAACATGAGACTCAAACATCACACGAAACAATTGCAGACCAGAAACACCCGGGAGGAGGAACTTAAATAGGGACGTAACGAGGGGGGTAAATGAGGCTCAGGTGACAAGACTAAACTAGACACAGGTGAAACCAATAAACATAGGGGATCCAAACAACACAGAAACAGATAAACTAGAACTAACGTGCATAGAACATAGAAATGTAACAGCTGGCAGGGCACATGCCATGATCGGCTATTACACTGTGTCTTCATTGACCCCAACAGGCGGAAGCAGGTGTGGAAATGTACTAAAGTCCACTCTAAGATTTAATTAAGGAAGGGTGGATTTATCTGCTCTGTGAGAGTCCTATTTGAGACAAAGGAACAGTTATGTCTATTTCATTTTTAACAGTTACAACTACAAAATGCCTACCTATGGGGAGAGGAGTTTGTTGTGCTCACATTTGCATGACTGCTTGTACTGTTGCTGACATGGAAAGATGACAAGTCTAGGATTCACAAGCATAACTGAATCATGATTCCAAATGTTTGAGGGCAGAATTAGCAGGAGTTCTGAACATTGAAAATAATGGGTGCCTTTTTAGACAGCTGTTTTGGAAGGATCATCAGATCATTTCTTTTGTCTACTGTCTTCCTCTGCCTAGTTTCTTGAGTCAAGTTCAGAAATGTCTGTTGTGTCATGATGTCACAGTGTGATTGGACTTGCCAACTGTATTGTCGAGTGACCTGAAGGACCACGGATTGGCAATGTTTACTCTTAGTTTTTCTTTTCTATAATATTTATTATTAATTTTCATCCAGTTGTTCTGCACTCCCAATTTCCTGAGATCCAGTTTGCTGTCATGCTTTTGGCTTGTTATGCTAAAAGTCCACAGTAGATAAGGGATAATCAAAGATCAGTGATTTTCTCCACCCTTCAACGCCAAGCAGCTCTGAACCACCAAATTATGACACCCTATGATGAAACCCCATCGGTATGCCAGGAAGAGTATTCAAACCCCTGACCGCTATGACGTAGCTGTCCTGCAAGTCTTTGACATAGAACATTTAAGTGTTAATTTTAGGTGAAATTTCTGCAGAAACTCATGGATTGAGAGGTCTTATGAGACACCATGGTCAAATTGAGAGATTTATTGGTAGCATTAGCAAGATCATTTGGAGAAATGCAACATTTTAAATCGTGTACATAACTGTTGAGGAATTTTAATAATGTACAAAAGTAAGGGATTATTACTATTTGCAATATTTACCTGGAACTATTCCATCAATAAAGCTCATTAACTGTGCATTAATGTAGCCTAACATTCAAAGAGAATGCAAGCTCACTGTTTTGCCTGTCCCAAACTTGATATTTTCATGAATCTATGGTGAGTTGGTTAAATTTCAAAGTGGTTTCTAAAGAATAACCTTTTAACATCCATATTGACTCATTTGTGAATGCATTGCGCAGGACAGAAAAATGACCTTCATAGAGAGTTGGGAAGGCTATATTTGTTTTTAATTATCAAATAGAAAATGGTGGAAAAAAACGTGTATTCTTATGTTTCTAAATGCAAGATTTACATGCAGTAAAAACAGATCACCCTCATACTATACACACATGGGCACTGTGTGTGACGGCTCCATAGGCAGCACTTCCATTGTACATAATTCAAAGCCACAAACAATGTTTCTAAATTAACATTTCAGAGTATGTTTTTAATAAGGACACGCAAGTTCAAAAGTTCAGTTCATATGGTTTATTTGTCATTTGCAATTTGCAATAACAATGAAATTCTTGGTTTTCCTACTCACGACAGTGCAGTTAAAATTTAAAAAAGTAACAGTAATTATAATATAAAAATATGAAGATAACACAAACAATCAATAATAACACCATACAAAAACATGCAGCAATAATAATAACTATATAACTGTACAACTGTAATGTAGTGTAAAAGTGACAGGTGTGCATGATATAATTGGCAGATGAGCCTGATATAAAGTGACAGGTGTGCATGGGACTATGGATGGAAGGGAACAGGGGTTCCTGAATTGAGCAGCCTTACAGCCTGAGGAAAGAAACTGTCCCGTAGCCTGTTATTGGACGGAATACTCCTGTACCTTCTGCCTGACGGCAGCTTCATAAACAGTCCATGGCTTGGGTGGCTGGGATCTGTAATGATCCATTTGCTCCTCCTCCTACACCTCTTTATGTAGAAATCCTGCAGGGATGGCAGGTCAGACCTTGTGATACGCTCTGCTGTTTTAATCACCCTCTGAAGTGCTTTGTTGTTGAGGGCGGTGCAGCTGCCATACCAGGCGGTGACACAGCTGGACAGGATATTCTCAATAGTGCATCTGTATAAGTTGGTGAGTATCCTGGAATCCATGCCAAATTTCCTTAATTGGCGTTGGAAGAAGAGCCATTTCCTGGCCTCCTTCACTAAGATGGTAGAGTGATGAGACCAGGTCAAGTCATCGCTGATAATGACACCAAGGAACTGGATGTTGTGAACTCTCTCTACTGCAGACCCATTGATGTGTATGGGAGCGTAGTCTCCCGCCACTGCTTCCTGTGATCAACAATCATCTCCTTCATTTTGATGATATTGAGCTGGAGGTTGTTTTCCAGACACCATGAAGTCAGTGACCTTACCTCGTCTCAATAGGCTGACTCGTTGTTGTCAGAGATCAGGGCTATGATGGTGGTGACATCAGCAAACTTAACGATGGTGTTGGAGACGTGAGTTGCCAGGCATTCGTGGGGGAAGAGAGAGTACAAGAGCGGGCTCAGCACACAGCCCTGAGGGGAGCCAGTACTGAGAGTCAGTGTGGAGGAGGTGGTGTTGCCCATCCACACCATCTGGGGTCTGCCCATCATGAAGTTCAGGATCCATCTGCACATAGAGGGGTCGAGACCCATATCCCTGAGCTTCACCGCCAGCTTGTGGGAAACAGTGGTGTTGAAGGCTGAACTGTAGTCAATGAACAGCATTCTCACATATGTGTTCCTCTTGTCCAGATGAGAAAGTGCTGAGTGGAGGGTCAGAGCAAGGGCATCCTCTGTGGATCTGTTATGTCTGTAGGCAAAATAGTGGGTCAAGTGTTAGTGGAGTCATGGAGTCTATGATGTGAGTTTTAACTAGCCGCTCAAAGCGCTTCATGATGATTGGTGTGTGTTAATCCTTTTTAGGGCTTTGCAAACGTCTTCCCTAGTAATTTGTAACGGGCAGCCGTCCTGGTCCATTTGAGAGTCCATGCTAGCATAGAAAGAGTTCAGTTCATCTAAGAGAGAAGCCAGCTCTTCCCCCACCCTGCCTGAATAGCCTTCATAGTCAGCGATGGTTCTCAGACCACTCCGCAGGTTCCCAGGTATTGGAGCCCTGGTAGAGAGATTCTACTTGGACTCTGTTTTGGCTTTTTGCAGTTTTTATTGCCTTCCTAAGGTCATACCTGGATTTCTTATAATTGTCCTTGTTTCGGGAGTTGAATGCACCAGTCCATGCCTTAAACATGGCATGAATACCACTGTTGAATACCACTGTTTGTAGCTGTACGTGGCACCAAGTTGTCGATACATTGGCTAATAAAACCGGTCACGGAATATTCATTGATATTGCATCCAGATGCCTCTCAGAACATTTCCCAGTCCGCAGTGAGAAAACAGTCACGTAAGTCGGCATCCGATTCGTCCATCGTTGAATAGACCTTGTCACCGCCATTAAACCCGCCCACAACAATCAAGGCAGGTTCCCCGGTGTAAACATTCAAGCCTATCAATAAAACAATAAATCTGCGAAGTTGGTCGGGGGCACGAAAAACGGCATCCATCCTCAACCGTGCCATCTTATTGTACCCTCCTACCTCAGTGCAGGCGAGGTAATATAAGACAGGTTATTTACCAATTATTTTGAAAGGCTTTGAAAAGTGTTAAGCACCTGCTTTAAAGGGGGATGAAATAAATGATTTTGTCCTTAATTTCAAACTGTTTCCCTGTGTGGGGCTGTGGGAGAGCGGTTTAACACTGTTTGTCCATTATTTTCAGTTCATTTGAGTACTGTACGTGCCTCTCAACTCGGTCCCTGATTAGAAGTCTTGAATCAAAACCTGCAGTACTCTGAGTCTTGAGACCTGGAATTGAGAGTCATTGCATTTAATTTGTCCTGTAATGTTATGGTCAACTTACTACAATCACAGATCAAACTTACATTTCAAAGTGTGGTTCGGAAGGTGCAATCAGTAAACTCACACATTCCGTTGTATGAATTCCAGAGGGTTCGGGTCAATTTGATTAAAAAACTGTCAGTTCAGAGAGGGAACATTACATTACTTTCAAATAGTCCCTCAATGAATATCATTGAAGAAAGTTCAAATTACTATTCTGTGTGAAGAGTCTCCTTTTTGAATCTTATTGAATTATTTCTGACTTAATAGGGGTGTGGCTTGATAAACTGCCACGGTACAGTTCTTCAACATTATTCTAATAATTTTTATTTGGAATACGACTCCTCTTGCGCTGTTTTATCTCGACATGTCGTTAAAACATTGTCTTATTTGGAGTAGGTTGCCTGAATACTTTTCATGTTGATACTACACTGAGCAAAATTAGAAACGCAACACTTTCGTTTTTGCCCCCATTTATCATGAGCTGAACTCAAAGATCTAAGACTGTCTATTTACACAAAAGGCCTATTTCTCTAAAATGTCTCTAAATCTGTCTTTATCGGTGTTAGTGTGCACTTCTCCTTTGCCAAGATAATCCATCCACCTCAGTGTGGCATATCAAGATGGTCACACCAGATGCTGACTGTTTTTCGTTCCCCCCTGAACCCCCCCCTGGACAGCTCCAATACAGTGAAACTGCAAATTTTTGAGTGGCCATTAATTGTGGCCAGCCTAAGGAATACTCATGTACAATACTCATGCTGTCTGATCAGAGTCTTGATATGCCACACCTTGGAAGTATTTGGGACATGACATTTCTTGTTGCATTTTGGTGATTTTTTTTATTCCCCCACTACTTAAGTGATTGTTTTGGCAAATGTTTCTTTGAAATGTCTGTATTTTCTTCTTAGGTGGTTCCTTCTATTGATATTTGCAACAATTATTTATGTGTGCTGCTTCTGAGAGTCACAGCCGAGGTGTGGCTTTGGACCATTTGACTTTGAGAAGAATTGCTTCATTTGCGTACCGGTAGGTCTGCAAAAGAATGGTCTCAAGTCATGCTCTGTATACACAGGCATCCGATTTCTCTATCTATATGTATGATGCCAGATCTTTCTCCGCTACTGAGGGCCTAGCTTCAATAATCACGGTTTGCCACTGATCATAATACTGTCTAGGGCTGATCAGAAATAGATGTAAATAATTCCTTTACTAAAGATACAGCACTTTAGGTACCCTAGCAAAACATTTTGAAACAGCTCCAATGTAATCAACATTCCCAACCAAATAGAAAAATATTTATACATAAACAATAAACTTGAAATCTGGTATCAAGTTTGGAGGGGACAATTGCATAACATTTTCTCAAGAGCAATTTTTTAGGGGGACACCAAAAGTAGTGCAGTAATGCTGTTTTAGTTTGCGCCATCAGTTTGCTTGCTACTGTAGCTCTGCAAATTCAGCTTTTGTGTGTGGACCCTACCAACCTAAAACAGATTTACTGGATTAGCCTACGTGCATTGAGTTCCTTTCAGACGGTAGACAGGGGCACTGTCACCTTGCCGGCTAAGGAAAATGACATACTGCAAGCTTCTCTCATTGTCTCAAATTCAAACAGCTGCAAAAGCTGGTTGATGTTTTTGTAGCTTGCTAGCAAATATCAGCTAACCGCTTGCTAACATAACGAGTGACCTGTAATTCAATGCAAAGAAAATGAAGGCTGGTGACGGTTAGAAATGTTTAGTGTACTGAGTGGTAGAAGTAAAGAAATGTCTAACAAATCCTTTGTTAGAACAACATACTGAATGTCAACCAACAAAGACAGACTGTCAGATTCCTCACACATGCACTGTACCTGCAGGATGTGCCTCTGCTGAGGGCTGGGGGAGCAGTGGATCAAACCACTGAGGCAAAGGGCAGGGGTGTCCAGTTCTTTAAAACCTAAACCTGCTATTAAGTGTCTATATTCAGCACAAGTACTTTCATTGTGTCTTTCTACTATTATTGGAATTACATTATTATGTTTACATTTATAAATTGGGGTTTACCCCAGGAGGGGGGAGTCATGTCCCCCCCTGGATTTCCGCCTATGGACCAAACCACTTTATTGTTCATGTTTAGACTATCCCACTTTAAATACATAGTTGTATCAATGAAGATGATTAAATGAGCATTTATTTCCATAATTTGTATTAATCAACCCTCATACAGTATCTCTTGAAACTTTCAAGCTAGTGAGGCCAGACCAACAGTGGTTCACATATTGGGCTATCCCAACTTATGATGCTTAAACATGTCAATTATAGCAGTATAAAATGCATACATTTGAATTATAAGCATGTATTAAACAAATGTATTATTGTACTTCTGAAACAGTTGTCTAGAGAGACAAAACCAAAATATTTAGGCAATCCCTTCAAATCTTAAAACATGTTATATTTTTTCTCAGTCAATGCAAGCACAGCTTTTGCATTTGGTTGGAATTAGAATTTTTATGTACATCCTGAATTGACTTTAATGGAAATGGAATTGATCCCAAACCTGATCCACACAATCAAATAGAACTCCAAATTGAATTGAGTGACATACAAAATAAATAAAGCAACCTGCATCCAAGTACATCATATGGTATATTCTGCTTTATTGGGTTGGCTGAGGAGGATTCTTAGGGCAGAGCACGGCTGTGACTGACTGTGTTTGAGAGAATCGTAACAGTTACGAAGCATGGGTAAACTGTGATGGACTGATTTACAAATATGAATAAGTCATTATTTATGATGGAAGCTGATTTGTAGATCAGTCACTTGGTGGTCGGCTGCAAGGTTGAACAAGCCCCGTGACTCAGACTTTGGCCCCGATTTACATATAACGCGTGTGTGGCATGTGATTCTCATGTGCGCATTAATTTGCCTAATTAATTACTTAGAACCACTGATTGGTGATTGGAGCTCATTGCCTCTCCCGGCACGGAGAACATGAATTACTGTGCCACGAAAGATACCGCCGCTGCCTCATGTCTCCGGCGCTGTCGGAGCAAGGGAGAGAGAATGTCCTGGTAAAGAACTGCACTTAGTGCTTCCGCGTCCTCATATGTCTTCATATCCATGCCAGTGGAGGGGTTCCATCTGACGTTCACAGCACAACTTTATCCTGAGTATCAGTCAACTTTATTACCGACGAGCAACCCACCCATCATGTAGCAGAATGGCTGCATTGTCAATGATTCATCTCCAACCTAGTTTGAAAAAGCGTAATAACCAGGTTTGAGTTAGAGGCTGTTTGTTTTTAATGTCATTTGTTGTCTCTTTATGGTTGATTTTATGGCTTGTAAAATGTCTAGTCTGAGGTCTCATCGCTGGTGATTGGTGCTGTTCTAAAGGTTATTTGAAGGTTGTATGATTACAGATGGGTTTGGGATGCACCACATGTCATTGTTTGGTTTAGCTAACCCTTATGTTCACTGGTACAGAATTACTCCAATATCGTCTGTAGTCGTTAAACAGTTACACAAGTGGCTTTGGCAATTGAAACATGGAGTTATGAATGGTTTCAGGATTTAATCTCTTTCTAACCAAGGGCAGCTGTAACACATCAGCTGCTCTAGCCTATCCCCATCGTGAAGTCCTCTTCTCCCAGTCCAGCCATTTCAATGGGAACGGACCTGAACATATGGACACTAATGTGGCATGAACACCCTCTTGAGAGTGACTCAGACTGCCTGCTGGGGTGGCGATTTTATTTTCCTTCTACTGCTGTAGAACCATTACCATTAATTTAACTAAATTAAACTTAAAGGGAAAGTTCACACATTTTTCATGCTGATATGCAATTTTTTTTTTTATATCTTGATCAGAATAGAATGGTCTGGTGTAATATTAGTTGGTTTGAAGTGTTCTGGAGTGTATTCTAACACGCTTTAGACACAGTCATTGGTGCGATCCTGACTCAATGATAATACAGTTTCTCTGTAATTAAACACAATATCAGTGATCGGTTTGAGGGGTGAACTGCCAGCGCAAGAATTCAGTTAAGTTAAATGATTCACCACTGGTGAACTTTGATGATCGAGAAGTGCAAATTAGATGGCAGTTGCATATGCATGCATGCATACATATACAATATGGAACAGTGGGATACTAATTAGACACCCATACACATGCAGAAAGAGAGAGACCGCTGTAATGACTTGTTGGTGTTCTGGGATGGTTGAAGTGGTCGCAGACCCTCTGGGAATTGATTCTCTTTGTGGTTTCTTTCCACTTTAGTTTTTTAATAATTTTTTATGTATACATTTTATTTACTTTTTGGTAACATTTAAAGTATTGAAGCCTGAAAAGGTTGGATCACTAGTGCTAGGTCACATGTGTACAATGGAAAGTACTGTACTAAGCTTTCTGTTTATAAACATGGTCGAATAGGGGTTGATAAACTATTCTGTAAAATGTGTTCCCTGAATTATCCCAAATTTGTTTTTTTCTCAGTCCTATTTTTACTAGTTTAGCATTATTTTGTATTTTTTTGGTGATTGTTACAGTTATAGAGCAAACATGACGTGATACATTTTAACTGATTACATTATTTAAGAAAAAAAAGAATTGAATACCAGCCACCTGTCACGTCCTGGCTATGCCCCAGACATCTCTGCACTGGGCTGGGGCCATAGTCAGGATGGGACAAAGGAAGACGCCTCTAGGCATCTTTATGTAGTTAGGTCTCCCCAATTAGAGGCAGGTTTAGATCGTTGCCTCCAATTGGGGAACCCATTCATGTTGAGTGCTTGCCCACACTTGGTGTGGATCATTTTGGTTTGTGAGAGTCTGTGGCACGTTACCCAGTCAGAGGAGCTGCTATTGTTTTGTTTTCTTTACTTTAATTAAAAACATGGACTAACCCCACCGGTATGTCTCTGCGCTTGTGTCCTGCCACCAGCCTTGTGACATTAACGCTCAAGGTGCTGAGGTCCTTTATAGTTTGTGAACACGTGAGTCTGGTGGAACAGACAGGTGGAACACGCTGAGAATTCATTTCCCAGAGATGTCTGTTTTTGATCTTTAGTTAAACTGGGGTGAGATCAGTCCAAGTACTTGGGAGTCTGTCGTCGAAAATCTGGAAGATGTGTTCAAGGTTCAGCTGCGGGACATATGAGAAGTGCATCTACTGTACTCCAGAATTGTTTCACAGCCGGTAGCTCATGATTGACCTTTTTGGAGACCTCTGATTGAAACCGTGACTGGCTCTAACAACACTGAGTTAATGCTTCCTGTCATACACATCTCTGAGCTGTGGAAAGAGTAGAGAACTTTGAGTTTCTTGGGATCCACACTAAAGGGGAATTAACTTGGTCCACACGCACCCAGACAGTTCTACGGAAGGTACATCAGCGCCTCATCCCAATTAGGAGATTGAAAAGATTTAGAGTAACCGATTGGTAGTGATGGTATGGCAACTGCACTGCCATATTGAACGTATGGCTCTTAACTGGTTGGTTGGATTGGCTGAGCACATGGCATCCTGGACCTCTACACCAGGTGGTCAAAAGAAGGCCCTGCAAGTAGTAATAGAAACCCAAGCTAAATGTATTGATACTGATGGCGGGTGATAACTGCCTCAAGTCTAGAACTGACCGCACCCTGTTCAGATTCTAATTTCAAGCCAAAATAATGAATAAATCCAATACAGTACTCTTTTATAATGCTAACAACATGCATGTTCGCCAGCCACACCCGGACATACAGAAGGCCCTCACAGACAGTCCACAATGGGAGGCGTGGGCCTTTCAAGTCTAGGCTGAGGTGGAATTCTATGCAGACAAACGGTCAGCAGTTCTGATGCCCTTGAAGACAGCTCAGCTGGGCTCGTGAGTACTGGAGGAAGGGGAATGATCAATTAAATTAAAAAGTGGAGTCTGCTTGGTGATATGTCAACACAGTATGTACATTCAACACCAGGACTACCTGAGAGTCCCAGTCTAGCTGGCTCACTGGATAAGTATTACGTTTAAGAAGCTGTGTTTAACAATAAAATCAATATTAGGACATTAGCTGCAGTGAGCCCCGCTGCTCTTTCAGTAGAAATAAATCATATGTCTTTCCCTGCATTATCTAATAAAGCATAATGCCTGAACCAAAGCATATTTTAGATTCATTATTTCTGTTGTTTGCATGTACATTTTAATTTATGTATATTGTTTTATACTATTGTTAAAATATTCACTTTTCTCTGGCTTTGTGATCTGCTCCTTTGAATGCAGCAAATTTGACCTTTAGCTCAGTGAAGATGTTGACTGATGCACACATTATTGAGACTTTTTAAGTCACATTATTGAGACTTAAATTAGTAAACAGTATCTTTGTAGTGATGGGAAGTTTGACTCTTGGCTGAGTCCAGATGCATTGATTAACTTTTACAATTTGGACTCTTCAACACTACTGTTGTTTGCCCCCTGGGGTTTAAGGCCAGATGTTTTGTGAAAGCACTTTGTGACAACTGCTGATGTAAAAAGCACTTCATAAAATAAATTTGATTGATTGATATTTGAGTCACTGAGGAAAAAGAACAAACATTTCCAGTAATTTTGCTCATTTATCTTTGTAACACCCAGAACATGAATTAATTGCTCATCTTTCAAATATTGATGAAATTTATTGAATCACTCAATCATTCAAATGTTATATAAAGCTGTGTTCATATAATTCAATAATCAATAGATTTGCTTAATTACCGCATCCTGTTATCAGCCAGAAACCTAAATATTTTTCTTCAGGACTGGCTAACTAACCATCCCTGAAACTGGGCAGCATGCCCAATTGCACTTGCAAACATTAACATTTTGATTTGGAGGGATGGTCGTGCAACGAAGAGTTGGACTCTTACATTTGAATCATAAGTGAACGGCCGTAGGAGACGTTGATTCATGAGGGGGTCATGAAGAGTACCACAGTAAAGCTCAGATTTTGTGAATTTGTTTGGTATTCATCATTCATTTATGAAAACCCTGTACTTTGGAACTGCCACTGTAGTCAATTTTATGACAACCAGTACAATGTAGATTCGTTTCTAGACATCATATGAAGGGTGGCATATTGCCTAGTGGTTATAGCATCTGTCTAGTAATTTTTTCTGGGTCAAATACTAGAATCAGCAAGTTGGAATATGTGTTGTTCTGTCACTCCACCCTGTTGTCTCTATACCTATGTCCCTCAACCCCAAAATTTGACAAACACTTTCTAAATGTTTGTTTAGGGTCTGTTTGCTGAGCCGGAGGTATAACTAGATTATAACAGGACTATATTAAAAAAGAAATGACGGTACCTCTCTCCCCTTTATATTCCGAAACAGACAGGACTACCCTCACCCCACCCAGTTTCCAAAAGAATAACCATGACCTAGTTATCTTTCAAATAATTTCTAGTCACGTTCTTTCGACTGGTTTTAATATGAGGTGTGTTTGTCAATTTTAAAATGCCCAGGGCCAGGAGCCACCATAGGGCCTGGGTGCTTGTGCACTGCCTGCACCATAGTTTATGTGAGGGAACATCAGTCCTTTTAAAAATGTCAATATATATTGTTTCACCTGAAATGCTGAAAATAAATTCGTTGGGGAGTAGTCAGTCTTCGCAGAGCCTCTAAGACTCGCGAGATAATTGTCTGGGAGGCTGTGTTTACTTGAACCTCCCATACATCAGAATCTCAAAGATTCCAGACCAGCCGCGCAGGTTAAGACATAGGGTTAAGCTGTGAAGCAGTCTGCCGTCTGAAGCTTGACACTTGTCACACAATTGGAGAAGGGGTCAGGGAATATGCTATGGAGCTGGTATTTAGTGACTTTCCCCAGATTCATACCTCTTACACCAAATCTGAATGATAAATACTGTATGTTTTTTTGTTTCAAAGTCATGGCGGACTATACTGCCAAATGTAAATGTCTCAGGGTTTACGTCAGCAAGCTTTACAATATGATGAGGCTGCCAGCATGTATGACCTTGGCTAGAAGAGCTCTTTGTAATTTGATGTCCATGTCCCCTGGATGGGATGTGAAAGAGAGCAGCATGAATGACAGCCGACAGCCATTCATCAGACTGACACCAGGGAGGAAATAATAGCCTGGACCCCCGTGTCACTTCCTGTGCAGAGCTATTTTGTCTTCATCTGGAAGCGACAAAACAACGCTACACATTCCAATGCCCTATACACACATACACATTCAATGTATTGTTACGAGGGCACCGCGACGACGCAGGACAGGGAGGTAGTGTGAATGCCCACGGGTGTTGTATTAAAGGAAAATTATTCAGAGACGTAACTCAATGAAATACAAAATAAACATGGGCACAGAAAAGAAACGTCCAGCATAGCCTCTCTACCAGTTCGTCAACCGGAGCATTGGCTAGCTGTCGAACTAGGAATCATCGTTCAGCCTCTGGAAGTCGTTACAGACCTGGAGCCGTCCGGTTTCAGCACCACCACCATGAGACTGGACAATGGGCTTTTCGAGGGCTCAGTAATATCCATGGACTTCATCTCGGTGACCTCTTTCTCTACAGCCTTCCAGCAGGCTTCTGGGATCCAGCAGGGTTCTAGTTGTGGTCTCCTCCATTATCACCCAGTGTAGAATTCTCTTCAGGGTCTGGTTGAAGCATTCAACCGGCCCATATGTCTTAGCTTGGTAGATGTTGCACTTGGAGGTGCTGGTAGATGTCCTTCATCAGTGGGATGCTGGAGGTGGCCTGGTGGAGGGGAACTGGTTCTGGATGCCCCAGGCCAACCTTTGAAGCAGTCCCACAATGTCCACCCCGATCTGCTCGAATGGTATGTCAATGACGGAGAGATGTTTGCTGGCAGACAAGCCAGTAAAATCGTTCTCACACCCACGCCATGGTGTTTCGGGCAGCTAAGTTTCTAGCCAGGGAGTGTGTGTTCCAGGATGGTCTAGATTTTTGGTCACAGGGCCACCAGCAGGTCCACCTCTAAAACCTTGCTGCTGCTTTCAGGCCGTTGTGAACTACAAAGTAAGTATCCAACCAGTTCTGTTCATTGTGCTCGGTCCTAGATTAACATGACCTGGCCCGAGAAATGTTTCAGTCAGTTGTCCTCCAGCTAGTCCTTTTGGAAGGACCTTTGCCAGGTAACCTGCAGGGACAGATTGAACACAGGTTTGGTTGCAAAAGGCTACACTCCCTCCTGGTCTGGGCTGCTTTCCTCCTTGTCTGCAGGTAGGGGTTAATGGCCCACCTTGGAGGTGGTGGGGGGTAGGACCAATGGGTTGACCATTGTGATAGTAGTACTCCCGGTGTCTTGGACGACCCTGGAGGCGGAGATGTATGTCACAGCCAGCCTGGCATTGGTCTTGGTCTTGGTCTTGGACTGTCAGCTCCCCGATCTGGTGGGCATTGGCTCATTCAGGGGTGTCACTTTGCTGGATGGTGGTCCCATCTCCACGGTGCGGCTGACCTGCCAATTTGAGGGGCCCCTCTCAAAAGGACAGGGTGGCCTCAATGCCCTCCATGAGATCCACCAGCTCGCAGATCCTCATGGGGGCGCCCTGCCCATCTTTCCACATCTCCTTGACTGGGATACATCGGACAAACCCGTACATCGCCACCTGATCAATTTTGGCACTGGACCACCGTGGAGTAGGGGGTCCCAGTCCCCGGACATCCCACACATGGCTGCATGATCTTCACTATGCCTGCTTTTTCCGCCACTTGTTATGGGGGCACAGCAAATACACAAGACTGGGAGGTACTGTGGTGCGAATGCCTGAGGGCGTTTTTTTTAAAAGAAAAAAACACATAACTAACCCGCCTGCCGATGGCAAACGACTAGAGAGAAAACAAGCATAGAGCAAAACACCACATTAAAACAATCGTTTTTCGCTCCTCTATTTGTACCTCACTATATTACCATTGACAAGAGGCAGGTGTAGAGGGGCCGGCCCTGGTAGCTGCCTCACAAATATTCCGATAGTCTGCCACACCCACCTCTCATGCAGTCTCTCGTCACACGCTCGCCGAGGTCCTTGCACCTGCTGAGCTGGCATGCCTTCGGTCAGTTGTGGTGGCGAGGTCCATATGTACTAACCTCGTCCTAGGGGAACTGCTGATGCATAGAACATGGTGGCAGTGGGCTGTTCTAGATCATAGTGATAGGGTCACCATCATCTTAGTCACAGTACGATAATTTAAACCTAACCCTAAAACTTACCACAATGCTAATCTTATGCCTAACCATAAGCTTTGGTTTGAACCAATATTTTTATTTTCATGGAAGTTCCCAATATAGCAATGTTAGACATGACTAATTTTGAGAATACCTATTTAAAATAAAGCAGAATATGGTCATGTTGTTTCGGAGAGACTTTCGATTTTTATCGTAGTTAAGCATATATGAAAAATGAATATGCGTATTTGCAGTTTTCCCTAACTCTCTTTATATGGTAAATCACTTGCAATCCAGGTACTGTAAAGGTTACAATGTAGGAGTGTGGTTTCCAGCATTGAGCATCATGGTGATGGACTGATTAATAATTATCGTATTAGTAATGAGTGTTTCTCCAAGGCAACTTGCCCCCCCGAAGGTTATTCCTTTTTCACCCATGGCCACGTGGCGGAGAATGACTTAACAATGACAAGACAGATTACTGCACAGTCTGAATTTACATTTGTACTTGCATTTGCCTCATCCTCATACTGAATACATGTAAATATGTATATTTCCTGCCCTCTTCTATTTGCACATCTGGTTAGATGCTAACTGCCTTTCATCACACTGTATCCTCTCTGTTCAAAAACAATAAAGTTGGATCAAGACCCTAAAAAAATTTCTATAATGCGAGTGCATGTATACTGACGCTGCACCCACGCGCATCACATGTAAATGCTGCTACATTTTTCCCACCCCTCACCACACCTAACCAATGATCCCTTTTAGCAGCTCGTAGTGCGCTATGACGCGACGTGCCACATTCCTTTTCTTCTGCTGTGATTGAATCAATATAATTTCACCTGCTCTTCACTGCAACAAATGAAAACCAATCAAAATCTGCAAACTTAGGTGTGGGATTCTGTTGTAGGGAGAGGCACGCTGCATTGTAATATAATTATTTTGCCCCCAAGCTGTATTGTCTAGCGGTGTTTTTTTGTATCATACAACAATACCAGTGTAATTAAATTTACGTTTTTGGTCCATGGTTTTACCAACAAGTAACAAATGATTAAAAACTAGTTCTGTAAAAACATGTTTTTCTATTCTACAGTTAATGCGTTTAACACCTCGTACACGTAGGCTGTATTTTAAACTGCAGGAGACTTCAGTAGCAGGACTAGAAAGGTTCAGTGTCAAGTTAGGATGGTTGGGGCTGACTAATTCATGCTTTCTAGTCCTGCTCCTGAAGTCTCCTGCAGGAGGTTGGGGCTGACTAATTCATGCTTTCTAGTCCTGCTCCTGAAGTCTCCTGCAGGAGGTTGGGGCTGACTAATTCATGCTTTCTAGTCCTGCTCCTGAAGTCTCCTGCAGGAGGTTGGGGCTGACTAATTCATGCTTTCTAGTCCTGCTCCTGAAGTCTCCTGCAGGAGGTTGGGGCTGA